>VZTD01005176.1:0-34807 GCA_013397725.1 Rhagologus leucostigma
TGCTTTAAAAAAAAAAAAAAGCACATCTACCTCCACACATCAGCTTTTAGTTCAAAAATCCAAAAAGCGAGGGATCTCAGTTTAACAACAGCAGAAACTGATGTTTAGAACAACAGCTGTTGTTCCAGTACCTGACAGAAATGCCTCCCCAAGCTTTACTGGCTTGTCTTTGGACTTGTTCTCCTTCTTGGGCAGTCTCACACTTCAGAGGTCCACATGGCCCCTGTGCTGACAAGCTCTAAGGAGCTACCTGAAGGCAAGCTCTAAATAAACTTAGGACTTACATTACCCCAGTTTACTGTCATTTACCTTGAAGAACTCTTAAATGTTTCAGTAAGTGTAGAATTGCAACACTCTAACTGCTTTCTTATTAAGCATCAGAATAAACAGCTGCTTATTTTAATGGGTTTCTTCAGGCAGTTGCTAACAGTATTTTGCCACATAGTGTGGTCTGTGCTTAAATATTATCAGAGGCTGGTTCTGCCAAATACAGTCTGTGGCTGCCTGCAAGGTAAAAGCATCTTTGAAAGCACTACCAGCCCTACAGCAGCTGTATGGCATTAAAGCAATGTGACGTAACTTTGGAGCAGTGGAAACGGTAAAGCTTCCTCCAATCCCAATTTTCTAGCTGTGTTTTGCCAGCAAACTGCCTAGACCTTGGATTCTTCTCCAATAAATCCACTCCTATCTGAGTTTTGCTTCTGCTTACTTGTGTGTTTGCTTCATGCTAGGAAGTGCCAGTCAGATTTCACCAGTCCTGGAGATGCAGTTGGACATTTAAAGACAAGTTTCCAGATTGTCCCAATACCTATTATCAGAGCAAAAAGAGATGGAAAACCTTACAAAGAGACTTTGAAACTGCAGGTAGAAGTCACAACAAACTCGCAAGCAAATGGCAATGCATTGCTCTACCCGGCATAGACCATGGATATGAAGTAAAACTGCCCACAATTCTGTCCTTGCTCCCAGAGCAGCTCCCCAGGACCCAGCTGATGATGAGAGTGGGTTTTTGTTTCTCTCATGCGGACCAAGTTGCAAGACCTGTCCTCTCATGGCTGAAGATTCTGCATGGTCACTTCCACTTCAGCTTGGGTGTTTATACTCACAGAAATTCTCTAGAAATAACAATAGTTTTTCAGAGCTTCTTTGTTGCTGGTTTTTATAGCAAGCTTGAGTGTCTGTTTCTCATTCTGATGCCTCATTGTTATTTAAATTGCTGCTAGTCTGATCATTTTCTCTAGCAGTTAAGGATGTAGGCTGTAAAGCAGCCCTTTCCAATAATGTGTTCCAGAAACCCCCTAAATCTACCAGGCTATGACAAAAGGGAAATACCTGTTACTGTGGTGGGAGGACATGTGAGTCGTGGGGTTTTTTTGTGGTTTTTTGTTTGTTTGGTTTGGTTTGGTTTGTTTGGGTTTTTTGTTGTTGTTTTTGTGTTTTGTGTTTGTTTTGTTTTTTCTTTTTTTTTTAAATCTATTACAGCTGCAATAAGAAGTCATGAAGTTTTCCACACCTTCACACTTTCTCCCTCCACACACACCTTGGCATGATTTTATATCTCTGGGCTTTGGAGACAGTCATCTCCTATTTGCCGGTGATCTTATGACTGTCTACAAAATACCAGACCAGGTGCAGAGCAGAAAAATACTTGCTTTCTCATCTCCCAGTTGCCAAATCTAGTCAGGATTTCATGAAGGCACTCAGCACACCTACGTACACCCATACCCTGTGTGCAACCTTGCCACCCAAACACTGGACTACTGCTAAGAGAAACCTGAGTCCTTGATGCCCTGCCTGAATTTCCCTGCCTGAGCTTTAGTGCACTACCAGCACAGGCCCTTGGCAGGTGGTTGTATCCAGGGAGAGAAAGAGGCAGCTTTGCAGGCTGGCACCAGGTGGTGTCACCCCACTAGAAGAAACATGCTGGGAATGGAACATGAGGCACTGCATCAAACTGGGAGAAACAGCTGTCTGCCAAGCTCCACAATACTCCTAGATCCAGGCTCCAGTTTCTCTCCTAGGAGAGCTGCTGCCACGAACATATGCCCACCCTTGATCATAGAAAGCCAGTTACAGACCTCATGCCTGTCACACCAGATAAGGAAAGGGATCAGCATTGCTGTGACTGCTAAATCAGCATCAAACCAAAGCACTTACTTAGAAACAAGGGCAGGAGAAGCTTATCTAGCCATTTTCTCAATGAAAGACTGCTTGGGGAACTTTCATCATCTTCCCAGCTCCACCTAAGCAGTACAGTTTTTCCTGGTTCTGGTGGTTTTCCAGCAGAGCCTGGTTACTCAGCTGGGCACTGCACACAGCCTGCTGCCAGGCACACCCTGATGTGTCCCCAGAGTGCTACTGGCAGGTCCCATAAGCACCTCTTGAACATAAAGAAGAGCAAGGCACCAGCCATGAGTCTCACTTCAGACATGTGGAGCCCTTACAAGAGCAGGCCTGCCTGGAGGCACACAGCTGGGAAGCCCCTCACAGCATTCCAGAACATATTCCCAGCAGGAGCCTGGAAAGACTTGCTGGGGCAGGTACTCGTTTTCTGTCACATGATGACATATTCATGGCCATACTGGACGGTGCAGGGCTTAATCCACACCCTCCTGTTTTAGCATGTGCCTTGCTCAGTGGGGTGGCCATTCAATTAAATCATGGCATCCTTCCAGATGCTTTTTATTAAAAGCTATCTCCACTAAGTTCCCTACAGACCAGCTTTGTAAAACAATTACATTTCCTTGTACCAAGGGCTCCTGTATTTAACTCTGCACAAGATTTAATAAAACAAAATAAGCCTCTTGAAAAATCAGTGACAGGTCTGGCTTCCACCTTGACAAAAATCCTTTCATACAGGGAATAGATTAAAAGTAACCACTGGCTAGAAATTGGCTGAAATTTATAGACAACAGGTGGGAAGATAGATTAACACACTGCCTGCATGTTCCTGGGGCAATTTGTTGGTTGTACTCCAACAGAGATATCCTTTCTATGACTTGAGTGTGATTTGGAATTCTCCCTACATGCATTCCCTGTTGGGGCAATAGCTTTGGCTACCAGTATTGTCAATTAACTTCAGCTTGCAGAACTCAAGACAAGATAACAATGCTCATGAAAGAGCCACGAAGGGCAGTTTGCACTGAGCTGCACAGAAAACAGGAGGTCACTTACAAAAGACTCTATGGCAAGTCTCAGACTACTTAAAAAACCTTCCACTCCTACTGCTTTATTGCCTATCCCCCTAAATGTTTGCCAACAGGTTTAGCAGTGTTTTTCCAGTAACACAGGTCTATATACTTCCATATTTCCTATAGCAAACTCCGCTTACAACCAGTTGCAATGCAGTGTCAAGGAAGCAGTTACCTGGATTGTCAGAGCACCAGGATGCAGCTCCCAGTTTCATTCCTAAATGGACTTAGTGTTACAGCATTTAACAACTGTGTAAACATCAGCAGAATGCACTCATGGAATGATCTAGAGCAAAAGTCAAGTGCTGCAGAAAGCTTACAGATGCAGAATCATGCTAGCTAGCCAGCTTCGGGGGAAAACGAGTTTCCTTAACAATTAGATATGATACTCTCCAAGCAAATAAATTCCAAAGCCTTCCCCCCTCCCTTAAGCACCTGACTGCTGACAGACTGCATGCTCTGTCACAGTAAATCACCCCAACTTGTGTCCTGCTTAGTGAATACACCGGATTTCAAGAAACTTGAGCCTGTGAGGTAAAATGAATCCCAATTCCCCCTTTCCCATACGGTGAATACTTGGCGAAAACAAGGCTTGATGCCATTACTGGGTGGGTGTCAACAACTTGTATAAGTGAGCCATTTGATAAGATGTAGAGCTTCCTGCTACTGTTCAGCATAGTGTGTTCCTTTCTCACAAGGTGAGGGGAATCTGGTGAATTTATCACTGAAAAAAAGGGGAATTATTCTGCTTAGTAAATACTTTTGCTCCCTGTAGGCCAGCATCTGGATTGTATTATCACTGAAGCCAAACCACTTGACAGATTTGGCCTAAAAAAACCTAAGGGAGCTACCAGATGGATGTGTTTTGCAATCCTCTGCTATGGTGTGAGCTTCAGAATTTGTGCAAATCATGTTTTCTGAATGTCATAGACAACCTTTACGTAGATAATATCCATCATTTTTGACGAATTTTCTTTCCGTAAGTCATCTGTTGTTTACAGCTTATGCTAAGGGAAATATAGCCTATCAATAAACAGAACAACCCACCAGCTATTGCTCTGATTCTCACCATGTTTCTCAATCAGATGACTCATCAAGCTCATATGTACAGCTTTAAATGAAATAAATCAAGAGACTAAATGAAAAAGATTTATTGCACCAAACAAAACTGTAAACTAAAAAGCTTTCAGTATGTAAACAGTAATAGCAGGATAAACAGGATAGCTAAGTCCTCTGGAATGATTACAGACTCATGTTGGATGTGCCAGTCAGCAAAATGCGATGACAATTTACAGAGGAATCAAAGCCTCACTTAGAGCTGCACCTAAGCTTACAGTATGTTGGTAAATACAGTGGTACCTGGCACTTCGTACCCGGGGCGACCTGGTTTTCAGGTGTTTTACTGAAGCCCTTCTGTTGTTACCCATTGCTTTGGATGGGTGTCAGGTCAGAGCTCAGCATGCCTGTGCAAAGGAGCAGTGGAAGCAGGCAAGCTGGGATGTCCAGCTAACCATCCGCAGGCACGGCTGTGCCCTCAGGCACGGGGCACAGCCCACACTGCTGCAAGAGAGCAGGCCCAGGCCCAGCAGGCCTCATGAAAGCAACTGCAGCGCCTAAACTGTAACAGGCCACTCCACAGCAGTAAGGCAGCCCTGAAATACAGTCAGGACAGCAGGACACAGACTAATAAAACTAAACAAACAGCACAGCACTTACAGAAGAAACCAATGCCTGAGCCTAAGTAGGACTGCTGGGCCAATGGGCAGAGGGTGGTTAGGGCAACTAGGAGCACCTGGTGCCCTCCGTGCTCTGACAGCTTTCATGTAAGTGTTCTAGTGCCAATTCTTATTTTACTTATGAATAGGAATGGAAATACGGAGGTGTGAACTTGAATCAAGCCACCTGACCTGGACGAACACTTCCTGTATCCAAAGAGTATGCTGCAGACCTCTGATGTGCCATTCTCTATGTTGCCTGTGGAAAGGCAGCCCCGAAATACAGCCGATATTCTGCCTTAGCCCTATAATTTAGCCATGCTTCAGGAAAGAAACAACAGGGATGCTAACTGCGTTGCAGTCCAGAAGAATGGAGTAAGATTTGCCTCTGTGGAGTTTGTGTTGTTCTTTAATTCCTGTCAAGTTTCCACTGTGTGGAAGTAGCCCTTGATTTTTCAGTAAAAAGAGATGAAAATGTCTTTATGTATCTTTACATCTTCATTAAGCTGCTACATTTAGCAAGAGATTTTCCCAAAGCACCTCAGAGGATTGGGAGATTCAGTTTCTCTTGGTTTAATTGAGTAGTCAAATCCCCAGCCACCTTTGAAAATTGTGTCTTTAAAGCTCCGATCATGCATAGGTGACTCAGCTACAGAAACGGTAACACTTTCTCAACTTAGGAAAAGAAATTACTCTATTCAAACCTCACTGGCAATCCCCTGGGATGGAAAAGGAAGCACAACCTTGTCTAAGTATGAAAAGAGAAAAGGTCTACGTAAAGAATACCAAAAAGCTACAAGTGGCAGAGCACAGCAACCACAGATTTCTGTTTGAAGTCCACAAGTGTAATGCATTTCCATAAAACTCAGATCTCATTCATGAACCTCCTCTTCAGATTCCATCTCAAAAACAGAGCAAAACCATTTATGGAGCTTCTCTTTTATAGTCTTGCTTTAGACATGCAGTGGGTGTTCTTGCTCTTTTATCAGCGAAAGGAAAGCTTGCCTAATATCCCAAATAAGAAAGTAATAAAAACATCAACAATAAAACAGATACACAGTGTTCTGTTCCAAGATTTACAGGTGCTTGAAAAGAATGTGTCCTTTCCTCTCCTGTCTTAAAAGCAGAATGAAAGTGACAGGGGTAAGATTCCCGTGTGTATGAGAGAAGGCACCAGAAAGTTTTCCAGCTGAAAGACAAATGAGTGGAGACTGGAACCATTTGACTTTTCATGCTCAGAGATATCTCCTCTCAGAAGCAGCCGGCATAGCATGAATGAGTGTCCTTTTAGCTCCTGCATTTATCTGACTAGATCATGTCATGACCTCAAGTTTACCACATTCTCACTTAGTAGTAGGGAACACAAATACCTCCTTGAGCATGGGAACACCTTCCAGGTGGCTTCAGGAACTGCCTACAGGGCTCCCTGAGGGTGAGTGGGGTCCTGTGCACTGGGGCACCACGCTGGCTGGGGGCACCTCTTTTTTGGCTCAGCAGTTTAGTGTGTTGACAGGCAGCTGCCATAACCAACATCACTTTTGCTGGGGAAGGTCATCTCTCTTCAACACAAGCTGGGCACACTCAGGTAGTTCTGTTCCTTGGTGAAAATTAGTGTGTACAGACTTCCTCTAGGCCTTGATGACATGCAGGCCTTGGACAGAAGCTAAGAGCTACCTGAAGGTTAAGTGCCCAACATGCCAGCGCTGTGCTCTCTGGTCTCACTGGCTCCCTAGAATCCCCCTTCTGATCTGTTCTTACATCGGGGAAGTTTTCTGTAACTCACATCATGTTCTTTAATTTCCTTTTTCCAAAAGGAAAATTCTTACTGTCAGTATTTAAGCAGTTTGATAGTGCCCTGCTCCACACATGAGGGCTGACAATCTTAGAAAAAAGTTTTTATTAATTGGAAGTAACAAAAAAATTGAAGAAAAATTTTGTGTGGAAGGGTTTCTGTGACGAGAAGGATTTATTCGTCACCAAAAGAAAATGTTTTGATCTTGTATTTGGGAACCTGCACTTTCGTCACAAACGAGAGGGCATTATCAAAGCAGAGCATGGACAGGATATTTCAGTGTTGGCCAAACATGGGGTTTTAGTGGTCTTCAAAGTGCTTTTTACCCTCTGCCCTAAGCCAGCTGCTAAAGGAGCCAGCTGTGCACTGCCTAATCTGCTCACTTGGCTGCCTACCCTTGCGCAGTGTGAATGCCCTTTCCTCGCTGGCCCTCAGTCTGCTTGGTTTTGTTTGGCCTAGGTGCCTTCTGGGTGCATTTAGAGCTGTTCTGTAGCTAACTTCTGGGCAGTGGTTCTCTTCTCCAATACCAAATCACTGCCCCTGAGCTCTGTAAAACAGCTGGTTTTAGGGGATGTGAGTTTTCCAGCAGTGGCAGATATTTCAGACTTCCTAAAGGCTCAGAAGACACCAGCAGTGTAACACATGGGAAGAACTCTTTTGCAGTGGATCCTGTTCTGCTGGTACAGAGTCACTTGTCAAGGACAAAAGCTCTTGGCTGAGCATTAATATGACAGAGTTGGGCGTGCTGCCAAGGAAAGCACTCCTTTGTGGTCTATGCAATGTTTTGCTGGCCTGTCATTTTGAGATCACCGCTGACAGCAAACTGAAAACTGCCTTTCACCATTATTAGAAAGAAAAAGAAGACTACTCAGCAAAATGGATAACAGGCTTTGCTGAAGCCCCAGAGCAACAAAAGCAGGTTGGGTAGATCATACGTGTGTGAGTGTGTGTGTCTGGGCTTGTGTGAGCCTTACAGCAGCTGCCCTCTGTGCTGGAGGAGTCCTGCACAGTAGGCAAGAAAGCTTTGCCCTCTACAGAACGGAGGCTGCAGTGAGCTTCTTTACACTGGCTTCTGAGAAAACTCGGGAGACGATGCTGGTTGCATGACACAAAGAGTCTTTCAACTTCAGAGATGTTGACTACAGGGCCACCTTTGTACTTGGAAATTCTGCCTGTTTGTTGTCCCACGGATCGTGGGATTATCTAAAGTGGCTTTAAGAGGCTGACTTGCTTTTGCACAAGAGGCATCCTGGCATTTAACAAACTAAATGGGAAGTTACAACTGAGGTCCATGAGGTTTCAATTATTTCTTGAGATGTCAGAATTAGGAAGAACAGTGCTCATTGATTCTCATCCTGTCATTCATTCACGGGAAGTACCCTTGAATGCTTGGAGAGAGGCTGTGTCTGAAAGCATAAATGCCTGTGATTATAATTCACAGAAGGAAGGAGCTGTGTGGCTGTGACCATGCAAGGCATTAGTGATATCTGTGACTTATCTGACATCACAACCTGATACACAAGGATTGCTCTTATCTCTAGACACTCGCCACATCTGGCTTTTTCTTATTGCTCACACTTTTCATCTCCTAGCCCTTAAAAAGGAGTCTGCTTCCTCTCTACTTACACAGGCACTAAAATAAGGTAAGGCAGATGAAAGGTACTTCATTTCTAAATGGGAATGTTCAGACAGGTTCACTGTGATCCCATTAATCCATTTTCTCTTAGAACCTATACATCAGGAGATTCTTTCTGAGAATGCTGGGGAAACTAATCTGATGAAGCAAAGTGTCACTGAGGCTTTTGAGGCTGCTACTGAACCCCATTCCCCTGTGTGGGATCCTGACAGCCAAAAACAGACTGAGAATGATGCTGCGTGATGTAGCTGATCTGGTCACTGGACAAGCTGCTTCCAAAGTGGAAGAGCACGTGCCACTGAAGGATTATGAGCGTGCCTCATCTACTTCTAGAAACCACCTGAAATGACACATGCAGCCTGTGCACACAAAATCGAAGTGTCTGTGTTCAGGCTGCTTCTCGGGAGCCTGGTTCCTCTGTCCAGCTGCTCGTACAGCGGCATCACAAGCTGCAGCCCCTCTTCAGGGAAAGGGACAACAGCCTGTGTGTGGCAGGACATGAGCTTCACACTTCTGAATCTGCAAAAAGCTGCTTTTCTTTCACCTCTCTATAGCTGCCTGGAGTTTCATAGCAACATGTTTTTAAGACAGCATTGAAGCATTTCCTTTTCAGCCAGAACTTCCTGTTTTGCCTACGTGGTCCATCTCCATGCTTCTCACTGCCCCCTCCTTTCCCTTCCCTATCTGGAATGGATCTTGCTTTTTGCACCTCTGGTGTCCATGTGCTCAGTGCATGAAGGGAAATGCAACTCCCCCTCTGTCACCCAAAAAAACCCTTCTCAAACACTGAATTCTCTGCATGGTTGAATACCAAGGTGGTTTCAAAGGATGAAAATAAAAATTTTCCGTGCCTTCCAGCAGATATTAAGATTTCGTTGTCAAGCTGTTTTTTCCAGATATTTGATTTGATATGGGAAATGTACCATTATGAAGAGGACTTACTGAGACAAGCAGGTGTTTGTGTCTCTTGGTGCAGGTGTACAGAGAGACTTTGAGTTCAGATAGCATGAAACATCCTTCACATATGCTTAACTGGGTGACTTTGCTCTTAGAGTAAGTTGAAACACCACTGAATGAGACATAACATGCTAACCTGTGTGACCAGGAGACTGCCACTGAGGTTGTGCTAGTCACTTTGTTTAGCCACATCCTGTCCAGAAAGCATAACAAGACCTTAGAAGGGAAGATTTTATCACAGTCACAAAGAAGCTTTGCTGCTCTGATCGACTCTATGGCTCAAGAGAGGTGGCTGCCTATGGGATGGAGCCCCAGTTCTTGGGAGGAATCATTTAACTTCGGCTACAGCTGCCTGTTCTTTAGCCCAAGCACCCTGCGCTCAGTAACCTGTATGCAATAGCACTTGGGACATCCAACAAACTGGTATGAAGGGATGAAAGATAATGATTTTGTACTGAGAGCCAAGAGCTTCAGGAATGAGAGTAGCTGGGACTACCAGTTATACAGGTGTGTTGCACTAGGGGGGCTCAGTGATGTGATTAAGTTCAGATCTGTTCTAAGTCATTAAAAATAATGCTATTCTCCAGAGAAGAACTCTGTTGGGGGAGCACTGCACCAAGAGACTAGTGAGGTGACACTCCAGACATGGGCGACTTGTACCTCAGAGTAGGGTGGCTGTTCATGCTTAGAAGAGATTATGGCATGCTGTTCCCTCCAGGCTCCACGTAGGGCTTTGGCGTAACTTTACTCTGGCAGAGGGACAGCCAGACTGCACTGAACACAAGGTAGATATTTCCCTGAAGGACTTTTTTAAGTGGGGAGCAAATGACTTGCACTTTAAAGTAACAATTCTTCAGGGACAAAGTTAAAGGAGCTCAGAGAGGCAATTGGAGAGTTAATCACACCTTTAATGTATCCTTATCTTATCAGGATATGCAGATATAAGGCCTCTGAGAGGCTGGCCAAGTGGAAAATTGTTGGTTGTGTAAAGACTGAGTCGATGGGCCTTGGTTCCTTAAGGTGAGCAAGTCCTGGAGGACTTGAATCCTAGAGCAATAAAAAATTAAAATGACGTTGCAAACTATGAACTGTAACCCCCTAGAAAGCACAAGAAGAGGGGACCAAGGCTTGGGATACACACATGTTGCATCCTTGGGGATGTTTCTAGTCCTCCCAGCTTCTGAGGTTCAATGTCACTATCTCCAAACTCAAGTAGCTGCTCTTTGTAAGCAAAATCCTGATCCACTTGCTTGAGTTCCTACAGAAGAACCAGCTCTGGGGCTGCCTGCCTGCATTATACTATGCTGGAATTCAGCAAAGCACTTTTTAATTTTCAGCACAGGGAGGCTTGTCTTTGGGTTTCAGGAGGCACATGCCCTTGCATCTGTTTGCTTGTTTCAGCCCTCCCAGGAAGAAATGTTTAATGGGGAGATAAACACTGGAAGGCTTGAAGGCTTTACTCTTTTTTTTTCATTCCCTCTAAATAATCTGTTTAGCAGCTGAAATGAGGAGGTACTGTCTACGTTTTGATCTACGGAGATGTTGCCATTTTTAATCTGAGCCTAGGGATGCACATTGTGAGTTTTACTGCCGCAGAAGGATAGCCGTCTGTCAAAAGTATAATTTTGACAAATATTGAGGGCTTGGGAGCCTGATATGGGAGGTGCTATCACTTGCCCTCAGACTTCCTACTTGAGCAAAAGAAAGGATGACTGAGCAGAGCACATGTGAAAAGAGAATGTCCTGGTTGTCTGCATTTTTTCAGATCAGCTTAATCTTCCAAGTGGCCTCCAAAGATAGCCCGAGTGACACTTAAAACAACTATGTGATCAACTCCTGAGCATACAGTGCTTTCTCCAGCTGCCTTGACTCTTGGCAGCTGAACTGGACCGGCAGCTATCAGTTCTCACGGGCATTGTGTTCTTGGCTAATCACTAAGCCCAACCAGTTACGGTTATATGGGGAGTTGAGAGCAGAGGGAAAGGCTTGATTCCTGTTGCAGCGCAAGGTACAGAGTCCCTGCTTCACAGCCTCTAATTTCAAGACTTCTATTTCTGTCTGCCCAGGCTACCCATGAGCTTCAGTAGTTTATTTTTCCCCCTTTAAATGATAAGGGAAAAGGCCTCTCCTTCCAGTCTGCTGGAGTGGTACAGGCTGAATGAGTGGCATGGCACACGGGTGGTTAACAGGCTTGTTTTCCCATCTGCATGGGAAAACGACTGTTCCTCTACAGCTATTGCTGTGTGCCATAGGCTGCTGTCCTTCCTGACTCTGCATCCGGCAGCAACTTCCTCCCTTCAGATAAAGTGAAGTTTATCTACAGAATTCTTAGTAACTGGAGGAACAAGCGAGAGGGGCAATCATGAGATCTGCTGGTATGAGCTAGGCTCACGGTACTGAAGCTGAGCACGCCTTCCCTCACAGGGCCCACAAGAACAATTTCCCCTTCTAAATGGGAAATCAGCGTTCTCGCACACAAGGCTGGCGTGCAAAGAAGCTTAAAGCAGCCCATTAAATGCAATACAGAAGAAATGTTAACACTGCACTCAGCCTTGGTTTGTGTACTGATGGTGGGATAAACAAATAAAGAACTTTGGGGCTTATGTTCTGCTTATTACATTTGAATTCTGTGACACATTTTGTAGTATTTAAACTGCATTACTTTAACTACATATACAAGCACAAACTATATACGCATGAACTGTGCACTCAGTATCCAGGCCTATTCTTTGGTCAGGAGTCAAAGGTCAGGGTTCTGGATGATGGGACAAGTTTAGCTTTAAATTATGCTCTCAAAGACTTCCTTGTGTGTGTCTATTTAGAGGCATTTCAGCACTAGGTAAAGAGCACTGGCTTTTAATTACAGAAGGGAAAAAATGAAATGGAAACCAGTTTTGAAATGCTACATAACATAAGGAGGATAATTTGGAAAATGGATTAGAGAGTTTCTGAATCCACCTTTCTGACTGAACAGTGAAGCTAGCAAGCACCTGTTAGTACGGAGTTCATACGATACTGATGTCTTTAGGAGTAAGACTTTAGCCCTCACTAAGCCAGGAATTTCAGTTTGGTTCTGTATTTCTAGAACGATTGTGTTCTCTTTGCAGATCTGTAACACATCTTATGCCATTTAGCACCAACCTGATTCTGCCACCCCTTCTCTGTGAAGACTTGAGATGACAGTCCTTGAGACAGCTGTTTCTTCTGCTAGCGACGAAACATTGTGCTAGAGCCTCAATGTCCTTCTAAAGCAGTAAGTTGTCTTGAAAAAGGTAACGTAATTTACTTGATGGAAAGAGGATGTAAATCCAGCACTTAGTGGCATTCTGGCCTAACTTTGTCTGTCTAACAGAAAATGAGTGGTTTTTTTTTGACAATAGAGTGCTCTGATACTCATTTTCTGAGACTGGGATCAAGAGTCATACATGACATCTGGTGTTGTACAGTGGATGATCAGTCCCTGCTGCATCAGGTGCTATACAAGACAAAAAAGTAACTAGGTAGTAAATAGCTCTGAGATTCCCGTGGCTGTGCTCCAACACTATCAAGTGTATGCTGTTCTCCAGTGCCTGACAAGCTGAGAGCACTTGGTGGGGACTACAAAAGGGTCTCTCTTCACTGCTCCTAATCATAACACAAGTGCAGGACCCTAAGGTCTTTGGGACACCTGTCAAGCGTGAGTTCACCTTCCGAGCCATGCTTCATAAGGATCTTACCTCTGCTGGCAGTCGAAGTAGGGACCCTGATGAGGTCAGTGTCAATCCAAAGT
Source organism: Rhagologus leucostigma (assembly GCA_013397725.1). Lineage (NCBI taxonomy): Eukaryota > Metazoa > Chordata > Aves > Passeriformes > Rhagologus > Rhagologus leucostigma. The sequence goes on from VZTD01005176.1 coordinate 13,061, forward strand.
GGGAAGGAATCCAACAAGTAGCTTGTACTTGTTCTTTTTGTCCCTGGGTAAGACGGATTCGTGAGTTATTGAAGACGGAGGGGGAGGAGGTAAGACATGCAAGCAGCTCTAACCAGCTGGAACTAGATCTCTCCTAGCTGGACAGTTACAATTTGTCAAACAGAAACAATGCTCAACTGTTCGCCCTGCGAGTAAACAGGACCGGAACAAAGCCTCAGCTGTATGTGTGTGTGTGCTTGTGAACCTCCTTGCACTTACTTTGCTGGCTGTCCACGTGCTGGTCAGTGTGTGGCTTGTATCTTTAATCAAAGACAAAAGGAGAGGGATGGGCAGGCAGTGACAGGCAAACATAAACCCTCCACACACCGGGGGACCTGCAGTTTGTCTACGCCAGGCCTATGGTCTGTCTCTGGTGTATCTGAAAGACTTCTGTATGTAGTTCCACATGTTCATAAAAGCTGAGTTGGAAAGTAAGTTCACATGAATTAGGACAAGCTACATTTCCCTCATGGAGCTCTACACATAAAACAGCTGTAAGTGAGGCTTATAAGCACAGCTAATCTGGTTACTAACATGATCGTTAGGACTGCATGGTGAGAGAGGGTGAAATGAGCAGCTTGGTGCTCCCCATGCACCTTTATCGGCACCTCAACACTGGTCAGCTGCACTATATCACCTGGCACCCTGGAGAGTCACTGTGCTGCCTGAGTGGTCTGAAGTTCCCCTTCCATTTTGTGCAAGAGAACATCTCAACCATTTATCTTCAGCTAGTAAGGCACAGAGCTGGGACTGCTGATAGACAATCCACTCCTGTGCTCTTGGATCACAATACAGCTCCTCTGTTCAGATTGTAAAAGCTGGAAACAGTGAGGTTGACGCTTTATTTTCCAATGTCCTTTTCAACTGTGGAGTCTCAGAAGAGTAACAAGATGTAACTCATTTGTCACTGCTCCTAGTGATGGGAGGAAAGAATGAGGGGAATGTGTCCCATGGTGCCAGACTGAATTGGAAACAGAACAGTGAAATTCTGGTGAAATGAAATAAATTAGTCTAATTAGCCTGTTCACTTAATTAAAATTATTTTCTTTGTGCCAGTTTGTCTGTATTAAATGACATGGAAGGGAAGAGCTGACGTGTGTCTGTTTAAGAGCATCTGGAAATCTCTGACATTAGGGAGGGAAAGGGGGTGGGATGGTGAAGTATCGGACAGAGAAAAGGAATGATGGAATTAGAAAAAGAAGTATTGGAGTGATGGAGATTGGATGCTCAGTTTAATTTACTTGCAGACAGTGAAGGATTTCTCATCCAGGTAAAGACAGGACGATGCTTCAGTCTGGATACAGGACTGAGAATAACAGATAAAGGAATTGCCCTCTCCACAGGCACAGGGACAGGCTGTGTGATTAAGTCCCTGCAAACAGCACATTAAAATCCCTGCTCATTTTCTGTCTGCTTTCCAAGGTCCTTGAGGAAGCTAAAGTACTATGTTCTCTAGTTATGCCTGGCCACACAGTTGTGTTGGAGCCTTTCAGGGCTGAGGTCTCTGTCACAACAGCATTCTCCTCCTCAGATGCCACCTTTCAGTTTGTTCTGACCACAGAAGATTATGCCAAATGGCAGCATAAACTGATCCTTGGCTCACAGTATTTGGCAAATCAACCCTGGAACTGATTAACCTTTAACTTCACTTATCTGCTTAGCAGCCCAGCTCTCTGAAGAGACTGGCACTGGCACCAGCAGACGTGGGAAGGTGATGCTGTATTGGCCCGTACTGAGTCTATACCCAAAAGGTTTCCTTAGGGGTATAAGGGAAGTGCCTCAGGAAGGCAGATGAATGAATGGCTTATTTTCTGATGTGCATGGGACTAAGCTTGCCAATACCCAAAGGCAAGAGAGGTTTCTGAGGCCCTATATGATCAAACAAAAGTCTGGGAACATTTAAATAGCCAAGGGCATGCTTTAATGGACCACAGAAAGTTCCCAGCACAAGTGAGACTAAATAGAACTTGTGTACCCTAACCAGGCACCCAAACTTAATACTTTGGACTTCAGGGGATGCATCCACAGTGCTCATGCACCAAACTAGTGGTCCTCACAGTGTACTTCACTAATCCCCTTTTAGATCAGTTCTACCCTTTAAATCACTTGCATCTCTTTTCCAGCCTGTGTGTTGCAAACCTGGAGTTGTGCGGGTTGGGGATTTTGCTCAGTTATCACTCTAGAAAAACCAAAAACCTTTTGAAAACTTCCAGATTAAAAGAAGTTACTGTGTCAGAACTGAGAAAAGAGCACTGCCAGGCTTCTGTCACTGCAGAGAGCAAGAGCAGGACAAGGGAGGAGGGGGACATAGAGAGACAGCACAATGGCAGCCAGTGGCGAGTCCTCCTGTGGAGCAAGACCGTCTCCTGGCAACGTGTGGCAATTGGTGGACAGAGCAAAAGGAGCCTGAATGAGGCGCCAGGGTCCATTTCAAGTGTTTTGGAGAAATTTGCTATTCACTTATTGCAGACCTGCCTAGCTTATTAATAATGCCTTCTTCTGCTGTAACCCTGGCTGCTACAGAAGTGCTGACAAGATGGGTATGCAGGGCACAGATCTGCCCACGGAAGAGCTGGGCAGCGCTTTTTGCTTGGCCCTGTTCTGGACCCGTTCCTTGGCCTTTTGTTGTCAAGCATTTGGTTGCCATGCCAACTTTTTAGCATTAAATCATAATCTAAGCACAGAATGAGGCCAAAAGCCTTCTCAGGTCTAGCTCCTGTCCTCTCCCCTATGGTCGTGCAACTGGTTGTGTGAGCAGGATTGGCTGGACGCTTTGATGGCTTGTGAGCAAGAGCCCGGATGAAAACTTACTGACAGGGAAATGACAGTTCCCTTTGGAAACGGGTACAGAGGTTAATGGGAGTTATGCCTGGAAGATTTCTGCCTTCCCAGCTCCGCCATCTGCCTGAAACCAAGCCCTGTGTGTCACTCAGCTCGCAGTGCTCCACTGGCACAAGGTGCTGGTGAGCTGAAACAGGCTTTCATGTTTCAGGCTCACTTAGCACTGCCTCATTCCCCTGACAGTAGGACTGTTTCTGGGCTATTAAAGACATACTTCAGACTGTCAGGATCGAGGTATTAAAACAAGAAATATGCTATTGATAACAACGTGTATTAGCTCATTAAAATGGTGAAATATATTGAGTGCAGAGTTCATGTGTATTATCCTCCCATAATAGGTCAAAAACGAGGTACATACTGATGCTGAAATGGCGCAAAACAAAGAACATGAGAAGTAAGGCTGTGTTTTGCAGAGAAGATATGAGGCCCGAGTTCTCCGTCCCAACTGCCTAAACTGTTTTGCAGCATAAAGCTTTTTGTTTGTTCCTTCAGTGAAGCTGAATACCCACAGCTTAAATTATCATTACATGAAAACACAGGTCAGAAAAATGGAAACGGAGTTTTGGACAAGCTTTGTCAGGAGAAGCAATTTGACTGGTCCTGCCTAAGCCTTAGGATTCCCATCTGGGGTGTCAGCCATCACTGGGGAGCACTGCATACAAAGTCTATATTCTTTAAATTCTTCAAATCTCACCCTTAATATTGGTGGAGGTTTTTCATCATTTCAAAAAGAAATGGAAAATTTCTCTTTGCCTCCCTCTGGCATCACAACACTGGTGTGAAGAGCATCCCAACAATACAATTACATTAGTTTTTAAATTTTCCTGTAGAGGCTGCTGTTAGTCAAATATGGCTTGGGCTGTTCTTTACCTGCAGTGTGGGGTGAAAGCAGAGCAGCTCTGCTTGCTGTTTTCCTGTTTGCTTGCGATGCAGTCCAATAACAATCATCAACACGATGTCCATGTCAATCTGCTGGAGATTTTATCTGATTTATCACTTCAATTACTTTGCTAAAACTGTATTTGGATCCAAAGACAGTACTGGGCAATGCCCGGACAAGAAAGAGCAACAGTTAGTTTTTCTGGCGTTCAAGGAATTTTCTTGTTGGTTGCAAGGGAGATGAGCTCTTGAGTAGTGAGGGAGCCTGATAATGCTGCTGAACCAAGCAGAACAACTTAATGCTGTGTCCCTCTCTGTGAATGGCTGAGGGAAAACTGTCTCCTACAGCTCAGGTGTCCTGAGAAAGTTTCTGTGTGCTTACTGAGTTTTTTGCATTCAGAGGGCACACATATGTGATGCAGCCCAGCTGATGGCATTTGTTTAGGTTACAGATTGTGTGCCATACACCTGACCTTCCACCTCACCTCCTGCTGTCATTTCAGCTGGCTCAAAGAGGGGGCACAAAGCACTTGGGCTGCTCTGTGCTCCTCTTGAGCCACAGTGAAGCCAAATGACTTTCCCTGGCCTGGTGGAAAGCAATGGAAAATCTGGCCCTTGTGCTGTGGAGAATAATGATCTCTTCTTTTGCTCACTTGTCTGAAATGTCATCTTAGATGTAAATTGAGAACAAGAGAAAGAAAAGGACTGATGAATATGTAGGACAGAAGGGTTAAGTGAGTGTATGTCAGATGTTACCACTCTTGATCCGGATAAATCTTCACGTCTCTGTGCACTAGTACAAACGACTGTACAAATAAGATACACCAGTAGGGGACAAACCTGTTAAACACACATACTCGTGGAAGCCCAATATTAAAGGTCAAATGCAAACTGATAACTTTTGGACATGGCCTGCTGCCTTGGGTCACTGAATCCATGCCATGTTTACAATGAACACTGGACTTGCTCCCACATTCCAATTCCGTTCAAGAATATTCCAGCAACTGCTGCACAGAAACACTGAGCTGGGTTGCAGGTCCCAAAGGAAAGGTAGTCCAGCACAGGGTCTTTTCTAAATGGCACCTTGTACTTAAAGTACTGGTAAATGAAAGGCTTCCCTTTGCCCCTAAAAAGGACATAATCCAGAGTCGTGTAAAATGCAGGATCCTCTGGAGGACATAGTTCCCACAGTAGTAGATGACAGTGCGGGAGTTGGTTTTCTTTAAAAGACAAACATTGTGTCAGTTTACAGGAGCTCTGGTTGTCAATCAAGACCTGTTCTACCGGCTGCTACACCAACACAGAATAAAGGCAGTGCTTTGAGTGTCCAAATTCTATTTGGTTTTGATTCTAAAAATACCTACTCAAAGGTTCCAAAGATGCTTCTACTTAAAACCACATGTTCTTAAGGAAAGTACTAATTTTGTGGTGGATGTTAACTGTAAAGGCACATGTTGGGAAGCTCTGATTTCATGCTGTCTAGGTAAGTATAGTTCAGCAGCTTGGATGTGGTTTGTTCCTTTCAGAACCAGAAACAGTCTAGTGAAGCATAAGCAGCAAAAGGATTTGGTAGTTTGATCATAATTGGAAGTGAAAACTTGCATGCTAGTTGTACATATATTTTTATCTCCCTCAACTTTCACCTGATGTACAAAGGGTCTCAAGTAAAACAGTCTGTTTGATTCTGTATTCCACCTGTATTTTTACACTGTTAATCTTGACATACTTCAACGAATATTGAATGATTAATGTAGTGGATGTACTTTAACGAAGTACATGAAACTTTTGATTACAAGAATTAAGGGAGACTTTGACTTCAAATGCTTTAAACCTCCTGTGCTTATTTATTTTCTCAAGACTAACTTTCTGTGTTAATTCACTGATAATAAAATCATAGTTGGCAAGTTAAAAAGAACGTGGAAAAAGGTTTAGAAATGTGGCTGATGCTTACCTTCAGGGTTCAAAATCAGAAGAGGTCCAGACGGGAAACACCCCTGAATTTTTATTAATGTTATCTGACCAATGTCTTCAATGATAGTGTTCCAAATGGTGCATGAATGTACTGGCAGTACCTGAATGCCAGCCCCTGGAAGAGACTGCCTGGAGTTTTGCCACAGCTTTTGCCATAGCCAAGTAAGCTCTTGGCAATGGGTGACTCCTCAGGACAAGGTTTCCTACTTGACTTCATTAATTACTTTTCAGTTGTTGTGCAGTATAAGGTGGTACTGAAAATATAGTGAGAAATCACGGAAATATCTGTAAATGGGTAATTGCTGCAATACGAAGGTAGAGACTGTGGAGAAGGAGGTGCAGGGCTTTTCTTACTGTATAAAAGTAAAAGTCACCAAGCAAAAAATCCATCAGAGGAAAAAAGCAAGTGAGAGGGAGATCACCTTTGTGCAACAGCTCTGTTGCTCTGTTTTGCAGAGATGTTGGCACGATTACACAAGTGTAAGGAGGATCAAAGAGGCAGTCTTGCAGATGACAGCAGCTCTTGCCAAATCCTACTTCTTTATAGCCTTTGCTTCAGGGAATTCTGACTGCCGTGCTAAAGCTCTCTACATATCAGGTGGTACGTTAAAGGAAAACTTGTCTTGCAGGCTTCACATTGTAAATGCAAGTGCTTTCTTTGCATGGCGAGTGTGGTGTCTGCCTTAAAGATTATACACTATTGTACACCCGATTATAGGGAAAACCTAAATAGATTTTCCTGGAGGATTAGAGCTCCTGGGAAATGGGACCTACAGGAGAAACAAATGTCAAGAGAGAGACTACAGGAAGCAGAACGACCCTGTGAGACTGGGCTATTTGAATGGTCAGTCACTGATAATCCATCACTAACACTAGCTTCAAGAAAATCTCTCAAATCTTCCGGGGCAGAACCAGGCAGAACTGGCATGAGCTTTAGCTACAAGTTATCGTAATCCTCCGCGTGTGAATGGAAGTGTGAACAGAAATGCCACGCCAGTAAGGAATCATGGCTAACCTGGCTACCTCTATCTTGGTGAGGGGAGATGAGTGCAACTGGTTAGCTTTCCATCCATCCTTAAATGGGTGGGCAGGCCTCGGTCAAACAGGCCCTAGGAGCTGAGCAGCAGTGCTACACCTTGCATTACTAACGGGAGTCTGTTACCAATTGGAGAGATGGGAGTTTTGCTGCAGCATCAGCTGTTACGAAACAGTTGGACTACGTGGAGATGGGATGATTTTTGTTTTGTCAGGCAACATGGCTGAAAAAGGACTGTCTCTAGCTGGGTACACAGTGCTCACTGTGCATTAAGCTGCAGAAGGCTTTTCGGATAGCAGCTGTTGGAATGTGCACCCATTTTTTCCTTTGTGCTTCCCACTGTGTTTGTAGCAGCTGTCCGTAAGGCTGTCATCAGGCACCGGACGCAGCCGGACCACAGAACACTAAAAAGGGGCAGCTTCCAGGGCAGGAACAGACACAGTGAAAACCACCAACAGATTGTCAGCGATACTCACTTAGCAAAGAGGAAACTGTCCTTGGGCAAGGCTCTGTACTAAGGCTCTGGCAGCCAAGCCAGGATTCAAGTCTGGTTTTCAGCCCTTGCAAAATGCTGTCTGCATTTGACCTGATCAGTTTAGGTGGGAGTGGGAGGACAGCAACAGTGTTGCTGGTCTATGTTCAAGGCGATCCACATGATGTGGAGCAGGTTGCACCTTTATTATGTGAACTAGTATAAGTGGACAGGTAACATTTCAACAGTAAAAGGCACACAGGGTTGTGTTCCAGTCTTACACAGAAACAGTAAATTGCAAACCCAAGCAAGCTGCCAAGAATTGCACAGGATATGTAACCTGTCAGGCCCTCTGAGGGTAGCTAGGATAGGTAGGGTGGTGACAAAGTAGTTAAATCCGCAGGGAAGCAGTGGGATAGCCCTGGGAAAAGAGACTGCCTGGAGAATAACTAAAAGCTAATATGCTTGCTCTTGAGCACCTTTTGTCTAGGCTGTTCCTCACTGTGCTGGAAACACCAGCATCTCCCCATGCCACTCATTCAATGCTTAACTGTCCTCGCAGCTACACAATTTGTCCATGATTTTTAACCTAAGTTTCATTTGGTATAACTTAGGTACCTGCCTAAGTTATCTGCCCTGGTTAAAAGGAACGTGACTGCGGAGACTGATCCCTTCCCATTTGCTGTTTTTGTCAATAACAGGCTGACTCTCTTCTGGGCTAAACAACTCCTCCCACTTCATCTTTACTCACAGGCCGTGTGGTTTCCAGACATCTGAGGGTTCTCACTGATATGCTCCTTGTCCTCGCCTCATTTTGAAGGGCAGTGTGCCACTCAAACACAGGACTCCTGTGGATACGGAATGGAAGGGTCACCTCACATCTCTTGGATCCTCTATTTGTGTTTTCAAGTCACACTTAAATCTAGTTCTGGTATTCTGTGGTACAAGCAGGCCTCCTGGCCAGTGTCAGGTGTTAGAGGCATGATCTCTAATTTCCTTTTTCCCCATTAAAAGTATCACTAGATTTCCTGTGGAAATACTTAACAGCACGTAGGTAGGAAAATACACCTCTGGAATACATTGCAAAATACATTTTTCCATCTGGACAGTGAATTATTAATAACTAGAGTTTTCTAGCAGTTTTTGTGCAACCATTAAAGTATTTCCCCACATACTGTCTCTTTTGCTTGTTTAGAACATAAGACAGCCAGGTCCTGGGCTGGAAAGGGAATGCTGCCCTGTCCTCACATATCTGTACCCTCTCTGTGGAGTTCCCAGGATATGATTCATAGCAACTGCTGCTTTCCAGGCAGCACTGTGCTGACTGACCCTTGTATGCCTACAGACTCCAACAAGGATCTTCCCTAGGTGCAAAAGCAGGAAAACAGTTGTTCGGGGAATTGTGGCTCTCTTAGCTACTCATATCCCAGCTAAACCTTACGGTAGTATTTCAGGGCTAGGTTGTGCAAGAGAGGTATGAGCTCTCTTTGAAAGGTGGATTGTTATAATGTAGTGCAGCAGACCAGCCTGCTCTTCCCTCTCTAGGGATGCACATTAGTACACACGTTGTAGCACTTCTGCCTTTGTTGGGATCCCAGTATTATTGTTTCTTCAAAGTTACATCAAAAGCACTGCCCAATTCAAATGAGAAGATGTCACTTTGCAGCATTTCTCAACTACTGGATCTGAGAACAGTTTCTTTTCATGTTTGCTGAGTAATGGGTTCAACATTTGACAGAATCCTTGGAGATTATTTTTACCCAGTGTCTCAGGCTTCTCTCAAAATCAGTTTCTCTCTCCCAGCAGTCAGTCAGTGAGGAAGAATATGACTGGTGAAGTAGAGCCCCGTGCCAGTCCCCTTTGCCACTGGAATCACTCTTGAATAAAAAAGGAACACATTTCTTCCATACAAAATCCACTGCCTTCTACAGAGCATTTATCACTGACAAGTGTAGCACCAAGGCCAGAGTCTGTCTAACCAGTGTGGCTGTGTGGGGAAGGAGGAAGGTTTTTTACCCTCCTCACATGCCCATGGAACAGCAACAAGGGACTTTATGCTTGTTTTATCTTGCATAGAAGGAGCGATCCTCACACCTGCATCAACAAGCCTAGGGTTACTAGCCTCATGGCCCTCCTCTGGAGCTTCCCATGGCTTTGATCATGGATACTTAGGGAGGGGTGGGTGGAACTGTGCAACAAAACACATTGTTTGTTTCCAACCCCAGAGAGTAAGCCCACGGTTGACCTTAAACCTCCTCAGAAATCGGGCTGTGGTTTGGCAATTGCCTTAGGATCTTCTGAAGTACCAAGAACCTCAAATCCAAATAAAATAAAATACTTCTACAGCAACACGCTTTCAGTCTTGTAAGAAAGCAATGATTTGTTATGCCTCTGTTTTGTCTTTTCTTTATGTCACGCTCTTGGAGCTTTCTACCTGTAAGGCTTATTAAGAATCTTGATGGTTGTCTGCACACATCTCAGGTAATGCAGGAGGGAGACTACTAGATTATTTCCATGTCCAAGATAAAAGGTATCTGCCTCCCAGGGAATGGGCCTTTAATTGGAAGGCAGTCAGCTATGTTATCTAGAGCGACTGATATTGCTTTCTCTTTCTGGCAGTAGATGGTCTCACACAGCTTTCACTTCAGTTTCTGGAGGATTTTATGCTTTACGGAGGAAGAAATACCCTTTGTTATGTCAGTTAAAGAATGTAAGCTAGAGAGGTTCCACAGGTCGGTATTATTGACTCTATCACTACAAACCACAAATCTCATGTGACCTGTTCCTTGTTTGAAATAGCTGCTCTGGAAATCTTATAATTAAGGGAGAGTTTTCTGGGGAATTTTAAATAGTCCTCTTACATGACAGTGAAGAGAAGCTGAAGAAGTGAATCCTAGAAGTGCAGAATCGGGTAAGCCAAGACATTTCTGCTTGAAAAAAGAAAAACACCATGTTTTGGGATCAAGTTGGGACTTGCTGTCTTAACAACAACTGAATACAGAGTGTGTCCACTTTATGCACATTTGAGCTATCGATGTGAGTTTGTGGGCATCTTGGAATGGGAGGAATAGGCTGATGGTGTAATGCTGACTAAATTCTCCCATATGACCTGCCATTTGCCCTCAGATCAGCAGGGATGTAGAAATCAGCACTTTAGAGCAGAGAGAGGGCAAACTCTGCTTTTAGGAGCAGTTAAGTTTAGATTATCAAGACTTTGGATGTAGGGTAAACGATGTTGTGATTTATTTTTCTTTTTAGTAATGAAAAGAGGTTGCTCTTAAAGTAATTATGCAACACTTGCTAAAGAAGTCACCAGAGTATAGTACATTTAACCATCTGTTGGTTGTAACCTTTCTGCTCTACCACAGTCCTGAAGGCAGAAAATGTCCATCCCTTGGGAACACTTGAGCATCCTAAATTACTTGGCTGAGGCTGGGCTCAGACCTGAGTTACTGCTCTGTGACCGGGCTCCTTGATGTCCCACATCTGATTCCAGAGGTCCCTTGAAGAGAAGGATTTTAATGCCATTTCCAAGCTGATGGGCAACTGGGGTGGTCAAAACAAGCCTTAGACTCTATCATGTTCTTTACCAGCAGTGGGAGTTTCACACTGTGCTTTACTGAATAGTTTCTCAAAAAGCTTATTTTAGTCAGGCAGTTGTTAGAAGATTTGAAATGCAGTCCTAGCACTAAAAGAGAATGTTTTAAAAAGAAGTGGGGGGACACACCCATGTGGAATTGGTTACTATGTATCCCTCAAGCAAACCCCAGCAGCTGACAAGCAGCAAGTTTTCCTTTGGTTTTTTTTTTAACTGTCAGGTTTGAAATGCAGAAGCTGACATTTCAGCTAGGTTTGCTCACACACATTCTGAAAAGAAAAAAAAGTCTTTCTGAATTAATTAGCATCTCTCACAGCTGAGATGACAGCGGCATAAAATTCTGCATGCTGTGAGTAACAGCACCACAACCCATTCCTTGACAATGGGAGATGTAAAGTCTGACTCCTGTTACTGTGTTTGTTCTTTGGCTCCAGGAGTAGGGAAGCAGGAGACTGTCCTTTTGATTAGTCAGTGGCTCTGAACACCCACAGCAAAGAAAAAAAATAAACATAACTTCATATAGACTCTGCAGGGTGAAGCTTCCACTCAAAATTGCATAGAGAACCTAGAACCTAGGCAATGATTTTGTTTGGAAGCAGGTGTTAGACTGAAGCTAAAGTTCATGGCCCGAATAGTTTTTTAAGAAGTTATGCACATTACAACATGACATGAACAGCTGACGTGTTTCTGACTGCGGCTGAACTCTTTTGTCTCCTACATGTTGTAATTCAAGGAGTTATTTCTGATAAAATATTTGCTCTAATAAAACTTGTTTCCAAAACAGTATACCATGTGCAAACTGCTTTAAGATGTGAATCTGATTGTCCACTCTGCACTTGATGTAAAGTAAAATTTCCCCATGGAAATGGCGTCTGGTTCATTTTAAAGCTTTTATATTCACCAGTGTGGACTTGATTACTGATGAAATGTGCTAAGTGTTCATGGAGATGTTTCTTTCTGATAATCACTAGAAAAGCCCCAAAGGAAATTAATCTGGCCCTATTTCTTTTAGTGCCTTTAAGGTAAGGCAGGAAGCAAATGTTTTTCTTCTTGTGAAAAGTTATAAAACAATTGTGAATCTTTGCAGGGGTACCGAACTCTGCAACAAGACCATTCTTTACAAGAGACTTTAATTGCACGTCATCAGTTTGTCTTAGCAGCACTGCTTCAGCTGACCTTCAGTTTATCTTCTGTCCAAAAGTGACACATTGATGTGTTGTGCTTGGCCCCACATTTACATTTGCATGTGTTCTATAGGAATGAGCTGGTTCTTTCCTCCCTCCCCTCCCCTCTTCCTTCAGTATTTATGCTTCTGGAGTCATCTGCTTCCTGTCCAAAACACAGAGTAAACTTCCGCACAGCATTCTAACAGAAACAGGTACCTAAAAATGCTGTGGCTCTGCTGCCTTCCCAAGTGTTACAGCTCCCAGTGCCCAAAACTTGCAAATTAGCCGATCAGATGGAGCGTTGCTATTTTTCAACTGTTTTTGCTGTGTGTCAAGTCTTGACACTCAGCCAGCCTGAACTGGCAGCAGATCTCTGGAATAAGCCACAGAGAAAGCTGCAAAACAGAGTCATTTATCTTTGAAACAAAAACCCTGAAGATGGAATGTCTGATTCCCTTCTCTTTGGACTGGTGTAAAGCAGTCACAACTCCTCTGAAATTGAGAGCAGAACTGCAGGAGGAAAGAACTGAGCTCTTGCACTGTATGCTCTGGCATACGTGAAACTGCAATTCTGTGTGACAAACAAACATCTATTACTTCACTGGTGAGAGGGGGCATGGTGAAAAACAAAAACTATCATTCCTTGGGAAGCTTTCTTAGATTGATTTGGGGTTTTTACAGTGTATGCTCCCTACACTGCTGGTGTAACTCCACGGTCAGTGAGAGCTTCTCTAGGTTTTAAATGGCGACACGGACAGAGTTTGGCTAATGCAATTCAATCCTCTTGACGGCATGCTTTCTTGTCTCAAAAAGTGACAGAATTCAACAATTTGCAGAATGTTGTGTTATACTTTTTGCAAATTAGTCTGGATCATCTTTTGCCCCTTGCACTCTAACAGCAATCCAGAGAAACTGCTGATGTAGTGATGTTTTGCTGGCTCTCTGCTGGTGTGAGATCAGGCCAGGTGCTTAGAACTCTCCTGAGTTCAGAACGGCTATTTTGAAAGAATCTGATCACGACTGCCAGTATGTACAATGCGGAAGTGAGAAAATGCTGAGGAAGTAAAATGAGCTGCTGAATGACACTGATCTCATCAGATCTTAAAGGGAAACTCCAAGGTTTCAAACGAGCTGTTTTGAGCAGCTGCTGCCTCAGAATAATACCAAGTCATGTAATACAGGCTGATACAGGGATGAAACCTACACTTATTCAACTCTTTGTCAAGCACAACTCCCACTGAAGTCAGTAAATGGGACTCCAGAGACACGTATTGCTTTCATTTTACAAAGAGGCAGTCAGAGAGGAATTTTTTCCAGCGTCACCCAGTGAATGAGCAGCAGATCAGGCCATGCTGTGTCTCAGTAATGTGAGTGCAGCATATGCTGCTCACAGATTTATAGCCTGAGTCTGAGCACACAATGCTGTCTGGTCTGCAGTATCAGTTTCAGCTCTGGTGGTTACTTTGCTACGTAAGAAATGTAACTTTTCTCTGTGTGTTTATACACACCTGTGTGCTTATATATACACCTCAACAAACTGAGCACCAGAGGAAAGGAAAAACCCCAAAGGCAATTCAAGACAAATTAACCCATAACCAAATTTTTAGTTCAAATATGTTCTGTATGTTCGAGTAAATTTATCAAACATTATTAAAAGCAACTCTTCACTTTTTGGGGACTTTATGTCATTTTTCTGATAAACTTTAGCATTACAGGTGAACTCTGGTGACAATGCTGTATCACGTATTTAAAAAGAGAAGCACGTAAAAATCTTACCTTTCTGTGCACCTGAAGGGACCTGAGCCAGGTTTACAGTTTGTTCTGAGGTGCTGCGATCTGTGCTGAAGTGTGGGCTGTGTGGCCACAGCATCACGTTAGCACGGTTGCTTTGCCGAGTATATGGGAATAAATAGGACACAAAGCCCAGCCACTGACAGGTGGCTGTGCTTTCCGGAGGATAACTGTTTTGCTCACCTCCTGCATGAAGAAACTGGGGGTTTCTTTCCATTCTTGAACAATTTTTTAAAATTTACAATATGAAAATAATCACTTAAGCGGCACATTTTTCATTTTGACATGCGATGGCAAAAATAATTGTGCTTTGTATTAGTACGCCAAGATGGTAATATGCTTCTATTGTCTGGGCTCATTTTTAGTTCAGGTTACAGAAATTCCTTTGCACTGTGTTGAGTGGGTTGAAAAACTGTATTAGGGATTTATCTCTGTCTCCGTAATAGTGTCAATCTAGGCTGAGTGTAATTTTGGCCGTGTCTAGACAGCGGTGTAAGACATGTCAGCATGTACCAGGACAACCTTCCATTTGGAAACAACATCACTGAATGCATCTGGCATCGCTACGTATAATTATCTATCTGAAAACTGACAGCAATATCAACAGAGAAAAGTTTTTAATATAAAGTGTGTTCAATATGAGGATGTAATTTACCCAGCTGTTTATTTGTTTTACTTGGTACCCCTTCCAGGGAAAAAAGCAAAACCTGTTTTCTCTTAGTCTGCAATGTAACTAGCATATCATTTCCATGCCAATAGGGCAACTGAGTGGTATCACAGACAACAGAAAATAGAGTATGTTTTCTTTAAGAAATATCTGGCATGCTAAACAGAAAAACCTCTGTTTGAAAATCTGGCAGCTCACCTTAAGGCATTTTAAACCATGTGAGCAAGCACATTAGCAACTTCCTGTTGCTGGCAGTGCTGTGTAAGTGTACCCCAACAGTATGGACAGATAATGCAGAGCCCATCTGGAAAGCATGTAACAGCCTCTTCAGAAAACACTTTGCCTTGGAACAAATCACATCCTATTGCTCTCAAAAAACAGAGGACTCTGAGAGCAAACTGCCTTCAGAGATTCTGTTCCCATGGCAAGAGAAGGAAGACCATTTGCTCCTACTAAAACAACACGACCCTTCTTTATATCTGCAGATTTCATGGTGGCGAAGTAAATTGATTCATACAATATTTTTTCAGCATAGGCAACTGGATCACTGACCTGTCAGTCTCACATCTCTGCAGGTTGCCTGCAGAAGCGGAAGAGCACCTGCATCTCCTCCCTGTGAGTCCCATACAGAGTTCACTACACCATGTGCTTCCCTACCTTAAATTTCCTGCGTAGAAAGTGGGTGAATATGTAAGTCTTGTCTCTGCAGGCAGTGTTTTTCACAGAATAGAAACTTAATGATTGTGAGCTCGCAAACAACATTTTTTTCCCCAATGCAGTCCTGTCAGAGAACTTGTGATCAAGGGAGGAACTGAAAGCACTCCCCGAAGGAACAGAAATGCTGTGACATATGAAAGATCCTTTCGGGAACAGTTACCACACTGTAGATGTGCAGAGCAGCATTCCCCACATTTGGCAGCTACTCTGCAGTTACAACCCTACGAAAAGACTAACTTTTTTTGGTAACTTCATTATCAGAACTAAATGTTTGTTTTAGTCATGACTGCTGATTCTTTGGTCCTTGCTTAGACCAAACTCTGAAGCACTTTCAGGGAAGCAAGAATTGAACATGATGAAGTGCTGAGCCTCATCAGCCAAGCTCCCTTTCTGAGGTCTGCAGTGCTGCTGCAGATCTGCAAGACAGTGTTCACACTGATAAGAACCTTGTGGGATAATTTTAATTGGGAGTTATTAATTTTTGGCAAATAAAAAAAGGCACCATGCTAGGCTGACTCCTGTTACCAGACGAAGTCTTTGTGGGATCCCTTTTAGCACTGCTGTGGGATCTGATGCTTTGAAAAATCATTGTCCAAGTCCCAAGACTCTGGCTTTCTAAACTGGCACCTCAGTTTGCTCTTGCTGCTGCTCTCTGCAAAATGAATCCTTCAGGAGAGAGGAGTTACAAGGAGTTAAAGGGAACTGTAGATTAAGGCCAGAGAAGCTAAAGGAAGAGTCAAAGTGAAGGGGTAGAAGTGGAACACAAAGTGCAAAATCTATGGAGAGCTGAGCAGGCAAAGTAACATACAAACAACCGAAGAGATGGATGCCCTAGCAAAGGGTTGCATCAAGAGTTATGACATTCAAGAAGGTATAGCTGAGAAAGAACAATGGAGGGAAGAGTAGCTAGTGATAACTGATGGAGTTTTCTCCTTGGAATGCTTCTGTGAAGAGTTATCCTAAATATTCTCTTAAGGGAGACAGGAAGGCAGCAAGAGGAAGTGGTTTCCTTAGGAAGGTGGGAGGTTCACTTTGTTGTCCCAGTTACGCACTTCTGACCTCCCATCTCTTCCACACTCCCAAACTGTGTTTATTACTAAACTGCGTGCCCTACCACTGAGAGATTTCACCCTCCTCCTCCATTTGCTGCTAACCCTCCTCTCAATGCTACGAGGCATTTTTCCCTTCTAGGCAGAACCATCCTGTCTGTGCTTGTAATTTTGTCCGTGTTGTTACGCACAAGGGTCTTTTCATTCCAAGAGTCAGTGAGCTATTTTGGCCAGGCACACTGAATGAAGCATTTATTGCTTTCCCTTTAACGCAGTTTCCTTTTACAGGACACTCCATTTTAAAAAAGCTGAGATTAAATAGCCCAGTAAAAGTTGGACCACAGTATGACAGAAAAGATTGCTTGTCACAGCATATAAAATATTCTATGATGTTGTCCCACATGGGACACTGATACTCTTGCTGGGTCTGAAGTAGATGGGGTTCAAGAGACACACACATTGAAACACACCACTTTAAACAAACCGAATGCATTTTGATGAAAAGGCAGCATGGAAGAAATCCAGTTCTAGAAAGGACTTTGGAGTGCAGAGAACGGTTTGGTTCATTTCTTCGGGAATAAACAGATTCTGTGTGTGTATTTGTTTTTAAACCTTTGAAATCAGGTTATTTTGGGAAGTATCTATTTAGAGAGATCCATGATGGCTAACTCAACTCACTTCTTAATAATTCTTGGGATCTTGTGGTGCAGGATACACGCTACCTTCCTCATGTGAAGTTTCTAAAAAAAAAGAGGCACCACAAATTAGTGGGGCAACACAACTCACTGGAAGTTATAAACTACAGAGGTTTGGTCTTCTGTCTCCTTCCAGCTTGCATTATGTCCAGTCAGAGTACCTCACTTGTACAGGGAATGAACCAGCCACTGACTCTGTCCCCTTTTACATGCCCTGCTAAAAGCTTGCTGCATTCAGTGCTGTGAGGTCTTCCAGAGGCAACCGGACCACTGTGATTTGGGAACAGTGGGTAGACACAGGCTAGAGGGGAGTTAGATTGAAACCTGCTATTGCTGCACTATCAACTTCTTCTAAGAAAACTGTTTTCATGAAAATCAACATACTTCCAGAATTTATCTGCGGGTGTGTTTTGCAATGTTGTTGCTTCCTTTCCACCCAAACTGAACCTAGGGAGTCACGTTCAGGCTTGCATCAGCAGGCAGAGTATCTGTGAAGTGCAACTACAGTATTGCTTTCCCTGATGGAGTTCATAGACAAGTCAGGCACAAAGATGTGCCTCAAGAGTAAGAACTGGAAGCAGGATCCATACGTGAATATCAATTTTGGAAACAACCAGGTAGACACACTGCTACTGCAAACATGCACAGCTGTACTCTAAAGCCTCTAAATGACTCAAGGAGCTATGTACCTTCCCCATACAAGAAATTATGCTCCTTCCTCAAAAGGTTTCACCAAAAAAGGTGGTGATGGAAAAACAGAAGTTGGAGGAATGGGAAAAATAAACTGAGGATGTTGGATGAGTAACAGCAAACTGGACTATGCCTCTCAGACTGATGTGACTGTGGAAAGGGTTGGGTTCCTACAGACACATAAAGCACATTTCACTCCCCTTTGTTAAAGGAACTCCTTCTATTTGAGTGACTTAGAACTAACGTAACATTTGTGGAAACCTGAGCATTTTGTACTTCCTATATATGGAGAATGGGCATCTAATTTTTTCAACTTCAGTGTTTCTCTTATGGATGTCTGATATTTTCTTTGCCATTTGCATTGTGAAGAAAAACTGGTTTTGAAGATATTAAGAACCCTTAAGTCTGCAAACAGTAGCAAGTCTCCATATATAAAGTGTCTGTACAAAATTAATGTCTGCAAATTGAAAACATGAATTTATATAAACACAAACCTCACAGTTGCATAGAAGGCAAATAAAGCCTTATAATTCAAATTGGAAACAAATGAAGGAAATCTTTTCCAACTTAATCCATCTCTGCCCAATTGGTAGGCACTAACAAAGCTTTACTTCTCTTTTTGGAAGAAGTGACTGCTGGAGAATGAAGAAAACACGATGTTGTGGGAAGGATAAACCAAGACAGCTGTTTAAATTGCTTACTGTATTATTAAGCTGTTCTTTGTATTTTTGTTTTATTGTTTCTGCCTTTTTATTCTGGAGTTGCTTAACATTGACTGATGTATGAGGATACAAAAAATGGCTGGAATTATATTTGTGAACATGGCTTAATTCTCCACTTGAGCAGGCAGAAGAAGAGAAGAAGTTTGAGATGTGCTGTCTGGTTTAATCATTGTAAGCCTGGCTGGGCAAAGGGAGCTTTGCTTGTTACCAGGATAGCAGCCGAGGAAACAAAAAACAGTCTTAACAGAAGCGAGCTTGTGCGTTGATGCCAGCCGAGAGAGACACCAGGGACATCAATCTTCTTTGTTCAAAGTAGAAATGGTTCACAGGAGGTCAAGTAGTAATTTCTGTCTTAAAATAATGTTGCACATTTGCCTGCCTTATGCAGACTTGAAGCCTTCTTTTAACTTTCCATCAATTAAAAGCAGACACTAAAAAAGACAAGCTATTGTTGAGCTAAGTGATAAAGGTCATGGAGTTTCAGGGTAAGGATGGCTTGAGCCCAACCTCTCCCGAAAAGCCAAAAAAAAAAAAAAAAAAAAAAAGAAGAGATTCATTACAGATATTTACTCTGGAAATTACAATGATCAACAGTGAAATTCCCACTGTGTCCTGCAACAATAAGATAATTATATATGCCACCTGGAGAGGGAAAGCCTAAGAAATGATAATGCCAAGTTGAGTCTGCCACCTTAAGCCTGTTCTTTTGTGCATTAGTGAGTCTTTAATAACATGACATATTGTTTCTCCTCTAAAATATACTGGGCAATTTATTCTACACTCTTATATATGCTGTGTGTTCTGTACTTCAAAGAACATCAAGCCGTTCTTTACCTACTTCACCAATGACAGCCAAGTTTATATCCTGCTTTTAATGATGCTGCACACGCATTTTTTCAGAGACAAAGCACATTTGGGGAAGAACTGTGGAGCACAGCTAAGCAGAAGATTCATGCTCACATCAGATCGGGGCATTGTGGTGGTTGTTTTTCAGGCTGGTACTCTTTGTAGCAGGATTTTTGTCTCCTCATAGGCTTTATCTGAAGGATGCCAGCTAAAGACCATTTGCTCCTAACGCTATGTTAGATGCTGAGTTCTCCCCCTTCTGTCCCAGGGTCACAGGGCGGGTGGGATGGCCATGCACCATCAGACTCACTGGGATGGATGGGTGCAGCATGTGCTCTGGCCTCTCGGTCACCACTGCAGTTCCATCTCCTCTGGTGACTCTCAGAATGCCCAGCTGAGCATTTGTGTATCGAATATGTCGATACCTGCAGATGAATGCGGTCATCAGAGCTGACAAGGCACACCAGAGGATAAGATGAGCCCCAGAGGGGGTCTAAGCTGATGCAGGATACACTTGCTCTCCTTTCTGTGCCCAGATGATAGTAAGGAATGCAAACCCCAGCTTGGTGCCGTGGTAAAAGCCTGCGATGAAATTTGTGGGCAAACAGTGCAACCCCTCTCAGGCTCCTGTCATTGGTTGGCAGTGACAGCGTTTCTGACTCCCAAAACCACATTTAAGGGCTTGTTTGCCACCCAGTTGTGCAACTTAACCTTATTTCAGATGCGCAATGATTTCACTTGATAACAGAACGTAGCCGTGAACCCCAGACACGGTTGCAGAGAAACAGAAGAAAACATGTGCTGCACTTAACTGTCCTCCATCATCTTCTGGCATGCAGGGCTTCAGTGTCTGCTGCTACTGACTTCTGCCCTGAACATGCACACCTGTTCCCGCAGATACAGAAATATTTAAGTTCATGACTTGTTCTCCCCTTTCTCAAAGAGCTGAGTTGGTATCATTGAACACAAGACAAGTTAGCTTCTCAGACCAAATTTTGTATCATACAGGAGTTACACAGCACTAAAAGAAATAATTTATTTCCTCTCCTTTGGAAGAAGAGGCAACTTGCAAATCTCTGTACTGATACCTAAAATGTACAGAATGACCCACATTAGTCATTTACCCTTTGTAAATGGGTTCTGCAAGAATAAAGGCCTGGATCCATTTTGTAGACTACGCAGAAATCATAGCATGAAGCTGTGACTTTAGCCACACAGTTGTCAAATTAAGTGCATCATGATGTGGTAGACATTTTCTGGAAGACAGGGGTGCCTTCTGTAGCAAGCCTATGGCAAGATAATCTAGGCTCTGTATTCCTCCATGTCTTAAAGCATTCTATGTGCAAAGCAGAGTGTTCACAAATGCAAGCAGAATCTTCCTAGAAGCCCTGAAGGCTGGCAGAAGCCCAGCTAGAGATTTTGGTATGTTACCTAAGGAATTATGTATTCCTAGCTGAATATACATTAGAAAAAGAGATATTTAAGCATAGAGGCTACTGTCAGTAAGCACCTCTTGGTGATGGAAACAAGCAGGAGGAAATGTAGGAAGGTTCTGCTTTCTTAGGTCACAGCTAATGTTTTTCATTTCCAGATAACTCCAGAGTTATTAACGGAAAAGTGTCCGGCTTCATAATGACAGTGAGGCTTGAAAATGCTTTTGGAAATGACACTTATTGAATCAATGAATTCAAATTAAATGAAGCACAACTGAGACAATTTTTCTCATTTCTCAAACTGTATCAAACATGAGAAAGCTAAGAAAACAATAACATTATTTCCCTCAACAGAAGACAACAGGTTTTGCTTTTAAATAAATGGACCGGGTTTTGTTGGAAAAATGTTTACAGCTTAATACTGCTAAAAAATTCTAGCACACACAGATATGTGTTCTGCAGACAGATAAGCTGTTTAGATAAACCACAGCATTTACATAACAATATCGGAATATGCTGCTGTGTGAAGTATAATTTGGTAACTGACATTGACTCATCCAGGCTTCAAACGTGTACCACACCAGATGCTAAAAAGGAAAAAGTAAACAACAGATATCGAAATAATGAAAACACTTTTTCTGTCACCTGGAATGAAGCACTGTGGTGGTTTGAACTTGAACTTCATGAACAGTCATTTAGACCAATAGCGTTTATCGAAATTTACATATTTAAACCCCGTGGAGAGGCGGGAACTCTCTCTTGCTTCCGGTCCTGGGACAGGTAACAGGGCTGCCCGCTTGGCCCGGTGGGGACCGGGCTAGGTCTGGCCGGGCCTGGCTGGGCCTGGCCGTAGAGGCCCGGCGAGGCCGGGGCCACGGTCCTGCTCCGGCTCGGCTCGGCGGGGGCCGGGCCACGGCCCTCGGCTCCGTGCGGGGCAGCGTGAACTCTTCCCCGGTGTGGCAAAACGAACTGAAACTTTACACCAGAGACCAACTCCGGCCGCTGCCCAGCAGAGATCGTGTGACCAACCAGCTGCAATGCCCAGACCCGGATAAGAGCAACCCCTTCAGTGCTGTAAGTTCCTCAGAAGAAATGAATCCTGCAACATCGATCCTCTCCCAGGTCAGAGGAAAGG
>VZTD01005176.1:44752-264752 GCA_013397725.1 Rhagologus leucostigma
GGCGTGGCCCTGGGCAGGGCGCTGGCGGTGGGGCGGTACCAGGTGACCCCCGAGGAGTCGCTGGCTGAAGGTAAGAATGGGCCGGGGGCGGCGGGGACGGGCCGGAGCCGGGCCCTTCCGGCCCCGCGGAGCCGCTCACCCGCGGGGAGCCGGTTGCGGGGCTTTGGACTGTGCTGCTTCGGCCGCTGCCTGGGCCAGGGGCTCATTAGGGCGCTTGGAGTTTCCCGGCTCGCTGCCCTGGGTGAATGAGGTGGGATGAGGTGTCACCGGCGCCTTTGTCAGCCTGTGTCAGGCTTTTGCCAGCTACTCCGAAAGAAAAAAAAAAACACGACGAAATAAAAATCGTGGTCTGCCTTGGTGTAGGGCAGCAGATTGGTGTCACGGTCACGAATGGAGGTGCAGTGCTGGCAGCTTGTGCTGTAGAGCCTCCCCTCGCTGCAGGGTGCTCAACTTGTGCGTCTTGTGGTGAACTTGCACTTTGTGTCGTCGGACTTCTACGGGGACCGAAGGAAGAGTTGTGTGAATTTTTGTAGCCATAGGATTGGCTGGACTTTTTTAGCTGTACTGCTTCACTAGGTGCTGGCATGGGACACCATCAGAACAGCCATTTTTGAGTTTTGCTCTGTGTTGTGAAACACTGTGGTGCTCCTCTCCCAGAGCTGGTAACTGATGTGATGTGTAAAGTGTAATTCACTTCCCAGGTCACTGAGCTCAGTGCTAGTCCTGTGTATTTCACAGTTACTGAATATTTGCAATACACTGCTTTGGATGTTGTGGGTAAAATAATTCGTCTCTGCCACTTTCGTGTGTGTGTGCTCAGACTATGCGTAAGTATATTTAGGCATAAATATACTAGTAAACTTTCACTGATTATGTGTATTTCTTGGTGGAGATTTAAGATGTGGTTTTAACGAGTGCTTGCAGATAATATTACTAATCGGAATAGGAACGTACAGGTGGCACTTATATTTTCGTTGCTGTCTAGAAACGATTTTCATAGAAAAGTGGATTTGGTACTCAATATTTAGAATGCAGTATTTTGTGTTTGGGGTGTGAAGATGGTGTCAGAGATTAGCCAGCTGCATACATGGTTGCCTAAAATCTGAGTGGTCCTTGCTGAGAACTAATTCCATAACTCCAAGTCGTTACGGTCTGACAGAAGGTCATTTCTTGGCAGGGCTCATGGCAGGCTAGAGACTTTTTTTAAAAAAAAATGACAACAGGCTCTTGAACAAATTGGGGAGGTAACACAGAAAATGTATGTAGTGGAAAGGAGAGAAATTGCATAGTGCTTTGTTCAGTGTAATACATCATTAAAAGTTTTCTCATAATGCCCTGTGTTAAGAGTCACTACAGATGATTTTTTTTCCCTTTCTTTAGCTGACAGGAAGAAACTGATAGCCCTTAAGGGCTTGGGGGCAGGGGAAGTCCAAATTTTAACATGTGACTGTTGTGTGAATTAGCTTCCTACTTTTGAGTCTGAAAGTTTTCTAACGCTGTTTTTCTTCGGCTTTTATGTGGTCTCTTGACTATGGATGCTCAGGATGAGAACTGATAAGGGTTGGGGCAGTGCAAATCTGCCACATTTTGAGAAAAATCTCCAAACCACCGCTAGAGCGGGTCAGTAGGGAAGGACCCAAAGGGGCCTGGAGGATAAGAAAATAACAGGTGGCACAAGTGCAGGCTTAGGGAAGTAGGGACGTGAGGGAGGACAGGCCAGTCTCTCACAGCTCCTCTGACTGTCGGGGAGCAGCTGTGCTGTAACAGGGCGTGTGCGTGGAGCAGGCGTATGTTCCGTGCTGCCGGGGGGAAAGAGCGCTGTGACTGAGTGTCCGAGTGGCACTTGGTGCTCCTAACTGACACAAGGGTTTATGCATCAAGAGATAGCTTTTTATCCAGGAATAACTTGCTGACAATCAATCTCTTGCCTCAGTAACAATTAATAGTAAGAATTGTGTGTTACTGCTGTTACATTAGTCATACTGCTATCTGTAATTAATGCTGAACACTTTACAAATTCCCTGCTTAATAATCTTCCTCTTGGGAGGGGAGAGGAGAAAACTTTTTTTTTTCCCTGTCCTCTTTGCACAAGGCATTTTTTTCTTTCAGTTTCTGAAACCCGGTTTAACTGAGGGTTTTAAACCTGTCAGGTAGTTCCTATTATTCAGTGCTGATGAAATAGCATTTAAGATGCTAATATCCAAGTCAGTGCTTGTGTTATGAAGTATTAATGCTACATTAAGTTAATGAATCTAAGGAACTTAACAAATCTATTTAAGATGAGATATACAGTGTTCTGTTAGCAGTGCTGTGGAATATTGTACTTTTATTAGCTATTAGAATTAATAGCATTATGTGTCTGTTTTATGCGAGCTGTTTAACCCCCACTCTCTTTGCAGATTTTGCTCTGAGTAGTTTTAGGAAGGCAGCTCTTGGCTTTGTAGAGGATTGAGGCTCCTGGTAACTAGAGGAGTGGCAGTAGTGATGCCGAAAAGCTCAGGCTGCAATGATGGATCTTTGGGTATGTTTCCCATGTTGATACAGGTGTTGCCCTCAAGATGCTTTTCTGTAGCCTTTGACAAAATGATTTTATTGCAGTATTCTAGAGGCACAAGTGTGGAGCATTATAATTCAGTTGTTTTGAATAAAGTATAATGCTATCTAAAGGAAATGAATCCTTGTGACTAAAGAAGGTGTAAAGTTAAGAGCTGTAGTTATTAGGCTGTTAGATGGTTTATTTTGTTCTAAACAGCTATTCTGTGGTGTCTTCTTGGCCTTGACCTAGTGGTCAGTATGTTGTTGGATGGAGCTATGTGTTTTTACATTTTAGTTCTCAGAGATGGGGGGGAAAGCAGTTAATTTGGTTTAAGGTTTGATGTAGAAAATTAGTTCCTGTCCATTTTGAGGGCAAGGTAGAAATATGTGGAATAAGTGACTGATACAGAGTGAAATCCTTGTTTTTCTGTCTTTTTGTTGAACCAGAGTATTCGCAATGCAGCTGAAGTTTGGAAAGTGAAATCTAATAAAAATATGGGGAGTTTTCTGTTGAAGGTTGCAGGTGGTGCATGGGGAACTCCAGTTATGGCAACTCCAATATTGGAAAAGACTTTACAGTTCAGAACTTGCAGCAAACTGGAAGTGGCCAGGTATGAAACATCCTTTTAAATTGATCTCAAATGTCAATGCCAAACAGTTCATGTTATGAAGAGTGAAAAGGAAAGTGAAAGTTAGCAAGTTCCCAAGATATTTTTGTCTTTCATGGAGAGGAGATAGAAAGCTGTGGCTTGACACAGTGATACTACTTGCTTAATTGTTTGCCTTGACTTAGGCTTCAATGAGTCCTTTTTGCTTAAGAACTGCCGTACAAGTGATTTTTCTGCATACTGTAAAGGTAGGCGCTGGAAGATGCTCATTTGTCTGACTGTCTTGATTGCATGGCAGGGCTTGAGATGTTTAAACTGAGTAAATTCTAAGGTTCTAAGTTGTCTTTGTGCCATGAGCAGACCAAAGAGGTTATGGTAAGTGTTGTAATTGAGTATATGGGTATGTTTTTAACAAGTGCAGATGAAGCAAGAAAGAGATTATTACAGCTGCTAAAAAAAAAAGGGCAGTGGACTCTCCCGCTTCCTTCTCAAACTCGACTGGCTTGGTTTAGAAGCTGATTTGTGGACAGGGAAAGACCATCATAATTTGTTTTTTGTTGTCATTCAGACTTGGTTGATGGAGTCGTGGGGCATATGCTGTTGCATCCTACAAAAATCAGACACTGCTGTGTAGTGCTCCCCCCACAGCAGTTCACTCTCTTGCCAGCCAGTGCATTGCTGAGGAGCGTGGAGGCGAGATGCCAGGCACTTAGAAGGAGAAGTGGGTAGTTCTGTGTGCCCCTTGCCCCCAGAGGTACCCGAAGGGGATGTAAGGTAGCTCTTCAGCTCTGGACAGGAAAGAGTGAACATGACACATTACTGCTCTTGTGCTGTGACTTTCCTTTGCCCTGGTCTATGTGGAAAGAAGTTGTGTGATAGTGGGTACACCGGCTTATTTCTTATCGTCCAGGCTGATAAAGCGGTGAGTCTGGAGCTGTGTGGTGTTGAGCCTCTGCTGCTGTAGCTTAGGAGGCTCTTGGTTTTCTGAGTGACCCTGTGTCTAGGACTAAAGAGGTGGGGAAAAAGCCCCTCAAGTGGTGTAAAGTTAATTAGTTAGGTGCTTCATTAAGTACTTATAAGTTCATTAGCTACTGTTTGTATAATAGAATGTTTGCTTTGTTTTGTAAATAAGGTGGTTAAAGCCTAGTTTTCTGTGAAAAGCAGCCTCTCAATAGGGAGAAAAAGTGAAAAAAGCTTTATAAAACTGGAAATGGCATGCTCTCTTGTATCATTTATCCTACAGTGCAACCCTCTTGGAGTCATTACTGGCGAACCAGTTGTAAAGCCCCAGCCCACTTGGCAGGTTTAGGAGAAGGTAGTTTGATTCCTTCTGGGTGGTGTGCAGAGAAACAACCAAATTCTCAGGAGGGTCAGTAAGAAACTAGTCATTAATCCGCCGACGGTCAGTGGCTTTCTCCCCATTTACCCTCTCTGGAGGTCAGCTTGACTTTGTCCCGGAGAAAACCTTTCAACAGGTCTGGGTTGCTGCAGGCCGTGGGTCAGTGTCCGCCATTTTGGGGCGGGGGGAATCAGTCTCCACCTCATTTTGGTTAGGGAAGTAGTTCTGTCATTGCCATTTTGGTGCGGACCAGAGGCTGACAGAGCCTCAAGGGGACGGGGGGGTAGCAGTGGTGGCACCACCTATGCAGAGCTCACCCTGTTACCCCACGCACTTCCCACCTGGTTGTTTTGAGCCAGTCAACCATTCCTTCAGTCTCTTACACCAGTGAAGGAATGAGCTTCTTGTGAGCTCTACTGTGCTACTTTGATTGTGTGTGGTCTTTGCAAGTACTTGATAACTCTTATGATTTGGTTTGCCTCTTACTTTCATACTATTTTAGTAAAGGCCTAAGAAGAATATCACCTTAGTGGAGAGGAATCCAGGTCCTGTTTTGTGAGCTCTTGTGCTGTGCTTTCTTGTAGATAGTCGTGCTGTTTATTTAAGTTCTTCCAAATCTCTCCTGAAATTAGCATAGTCTTGAAAGTTCTGTTGTGTTTTTTTTTTTCTACCTTATGTCTCAGCAATAGCAGTTCAGTTTGTAATCCAAATAAACAAACTTCGTGTTGTGCATAAGGTTGTCTTCGCTTTTGTGAACACCCACCTCAATTAACATCTCATACCATCATTTTTGGTCCCTAGAGCGAGGTATTGTGAGGATTTGCGGCTCCAGTAGCTGCTGTAAATTCAGAAGCAAGCTGCTGTACAGCTGACACTGCTTCATCTCCTGTCAAGGTGGGGCTTGTTTGTTGTGCTTTGTTCTGGAGAGGTAAATAGAGAGAGGTGCCATTGTAATGGATCTGTGAACTTTAGTACTTCCAAGTGTTTCCATGAGGTGTGGCCCCAGTTTTTAACTCTGGGAGAGCTTATTTCTCTGGCAGGTGCAGGGTTACTTCTGTGGTGTGCTAGTCTTCTCCTGTGAGGCAAGCTGACATGTACAGTACCCGTCTTCTGTAATTTGGTTATTGTATGTGACTTGCTGCTCTGCAGAAGCTGCTATTTTATTTTCAGCTGTAATCTAGTTCAGTTGTTCAGGTGGATTATGAGCTGGAAGGCTGTCTGCAAAGCTAAGTTGTGGAATTCGAGTTGGGTTTGGTCATGTCGATTTTTTTGCGGAGTGTGACATTTCTGAATCTGTTTGCACATGACTGTAAAGGTCAAGCCTGTTACTCTGTCTCAAACAGTTTTGCTTTGCCAGTATTGGAGTAGCAGATACAGTTTGTTCCAGTTCAAGATAGAAGGGAGAAAAAGCCGAGTGAGTACTTGAAACTGACTTTTGTTTTGGCTGAAAGTATAGTACAATACACGTGAAGCTCTTGTGCACGCCCCAAAATAGTCAAGGCTGCCTTACATCAAGTGTATCTGCAGACTGGCAGGTGCTGAGATCCTAGACCAGCTTTTGATTTCTGAGTGGTGAAAGACGGGGAGCCTGTGCTGTCATGTGTGGGGATTTTCTCGGGACTTCCCAAGCCTCACGAAGGCAGCTCACAGTGTGAAAAAAGAGCATTGTTTGGCTAGTGCAGGGTGTAGCTGTGTTCTGTGTAAAGAGCAGGTAAACCAAAAGCAGTTTGGAGATTTGTATGTGATTCTTGTCTTACACAAGTATGCAGGTTAAGGTCTATTTTTGTACAATGTAGCGCACAGAATGAAAGCTCTGACTCAGTTCAGTTAGTCGCATATCTGGTGTGCCGACTGCTGTGGTGGCACTTAGGCAGAACAGCTGTTCTTGCTGTGCTGTCCAGAGCTCTTGTGTGCCTCTGGGACGCTGGTGGAGAAATGAACAGGTTGGGAAACATCTGTAGGCTGACAAAGGCATCTATTGTACAGTTAGGGCCAAGTTCAGCTCTTAGGACACGTGATCTAATGCTCTTTGATTATCCAGTTATTAGTCCTTGCATGCCCTGCGGACACTCCTTCCTGCATCGTGTGTACATGGACGGGTCATGTTACACCTCTGTTAACTGCGCACAGTTACGTTCTTTTTCAAGCATGTTACCCCTTTAATTTTTGTGTGGCCAGAAGTAGTTAAATAAAGAGGAAGTACTTGGGAATCTAGTACTTCTGAGCTAAGTTTTCAGGCTAGTGGCCAAGAGTCAGATGGTTACAGGAGAAGCAACTTGATTTGTAGCAGTATCATGTTAATATCACACACAAACTTAAGCCATCTTTCCTTTGCCAAATTTTGAGGAAAGACAGATGTGCCAATGCATGTGCCATCTACTTGCCTTTTTCCTTACAGATGCATTTTGGTGAAGTGTGCTAATGTTACAGTAGTCGTAAGGGGAGGGTATGTGTGCAGGTGTGTTGCAGGAGGAAGCTCCTGGACACCCTCACAGAGTAAGGCAGCATGGGAAAATGGAGGTTATGTTAGCTGTGTCTGAGAAGGACATGGCGTAGCTTTAAAAGAAGCTGTGCAGGATCTTAAAGTTTTTTTGGTGTGTTTTACTGGTTTAATGGAAAATTTATTTTTTCTTTTTTTATTAAATCTCAGTGTTTTGCATGTCAGCATGGAGAGGAAAAATTGTTGGCTAAAAGCAGTAGAATTCCTTTTCAGACATTTGTTAACTAGGAACCAGTAATTGTGGGAAGAGGATATGTATTTCTCTGGGCTGTTGTTAGTGTAGTAGCGGAGCTGTCAGTGAGTAACCCCTATGTTACCCATAGGGAAGGGTTCCTCTGGTTCTGTGCCTGGAGAACTGAAGTTAACACCAGGGATGGGGTCCACTGTCTGGGGAGCTGTGCACTCACAGGCCCGCTTGGCTTTTGCAGCAGGGAAGAATGAGCACGTCGTATTGCATAAGCATGTTAACTGGGTGAGCTCAGCTGCCTTTCCAGCTGTAGATGTTGGTTTGCTCTGTAAATGTGCGCACGTGCTCTTTGATGGGTGTCTCGCAGCTGAATAGATCTCGCCTCTGGTTCAGAGGGAAGGTGTTGGAGGTGCTCAGTTAGGCTGTGCTGCTTGTCTCTGGCATTGCTTTGGTTTACAGTGTTTTGTTTGTCTTCATTCTCCTGATTCCTTAACCTTGTGCTATATTTTACTTGCTGCAGCTATTTTTTGCCTCCGTAATATTCTAGCGAAGCAGGCTGCCACAGTCGGAGTTGGTGTTCGTAAGCAGAGCTGTGTTAACTGACACTATGAATGCTCTGTGCCTGCCAAAGGGCAGAGTGTGAGAGTTGAGTGACAGCTTGGGGACTAACCGGGAACACAGGCAGGGTCAATCACTTGCTTGATTGTAACTCGATTGCTTCAGAGGCTGTCCTTTTCCTAAGAAACTGTTAGATTTGCAAGCATCTATTGTGAAATGGAAAGTTTTCCTCATTTGTGTTCATAGGCTTAGTCTAAAAACTGTTAATATGCTGGATGAACAGCTGCTTGCTGATGTGTTTGGGATATTTGCCTATTAGTGATACCTGGAGCTGGCAGTGTGAGGGTGGTTTGCAGGTCGCGGCGGTGCCAAGCAGCAGCGCACCAGTGCAGGTCACGTCATCTCTGGTCTGTCGTCGCGCTGCGGCAGAGACAGCTTGTCCTGCGTTTTCTACTCCAGCGGATGGAGACACGCGGTGAGCGTGAAACCCCTGCTCTGCTCCAAGGAAAGCGTCTGTGTTTCTCTGCATCATTGTCTAGCTGCTGACAAGAGAGGAGCATGAATTCCTCTCCTCCTATTTTCCTGGTTGTCTTGGGAATGGATTTCAGTCTCTTTGAGTGTTTGTCTCTTGGTTAAGAAGGTAGGAACCTTTCCCTCCCTCTCCACATTCACATGTTCTTTGCTCTCGCTTGTCTAGGTTGGTTACTTTTTTCTAGTTCCAGTGGGATGTCTTGGATATGGGTGGGTTCATCTGTGAAACTGGGTCTCTGAACAGAGGCGGGGTGGAGGAAAATAGAAAACAGAAGGTTGCCAACTGGAAAAAAAAAAGCAAACAATAAACTTTGATCCTACGGGACTGTCTTAATGAAATAGGGAATACTTCTTTGGGTTTGATAGCAGAAAACATGCTGCTTTGTCCTTGAGCAGCAGGAACCCAGGTGTTAAAGCACTCTTGTCGCGAGAAACTGAAAATTAGCAGACTTGAAGTGTTCTTGCTGTAAAGGTAGGAGAGTCTTCCCTTAGCCTTGCTGGTCATTAGGTCTGCTTTGCTGCTGAGGCTAGTGGTGAAAGTACTGAAGAAATTACAGAGACTCAAGTGAGAGTGAACACCTCTGAGCAGTCTTTATCTTGCTCTCGAAGAGTTGTCGAAGCTGCTATTGCTGTGAAGAGCATCACATTGCTCTTGGGAGAGTCATTACTCCACAGATGGAGAAACAAAGATGAAGGGATTTGCCCCGAGTCATACGAGTCTGTACAAGAGATAGAGTTTGGAACACCCTAGCTCTGCGATGGGTTCTTCCTCGTCCCTTCTGTAACATGCTGTGCCTTAATTGCTGCGTACGAAACTAAGATAGGAATTCTGATGTTACAGGGCTTGAGGAGATTTTATTCAGAGTCATGTCTGTGTTGGGCGTCCTTCCAAACTGCATGTTATTTTAATGGATGAATTTGTTCCTGTGGTGCTTAGAAACTTCAAGAAGCAAGTCTCTACCAATTGTGTACCAAAACATAGGAATGGTCCAATTCCTGGTTTATTTCAGTTCTGTTGAACTGACTCATTTTTTAAAATTTGTTACTCAGGCTGTGATTTTTATCTGTGCATCTTGTCTTTCAGTAGCAGTTGTAATGAGTAATTGTTGCAGCGTTTCACCTCTTATGAAACAAAAAGTAGCTTTGGAAGTCAGTGATTAATATGACATTTTCTTATGTTCTTTTGCAATTCCTGCAGGTTGAAAAACTGAGTGTGCTTTTATTTAGAGAAGTTGTTGCTAAACAAGTTTTTTCTTGTTCTGGATAATTAACTCCCCTATAACTCTGAAAGTGATGCAGAGCAAATAGATCATTAGAGAATGTAAGGCACTAAATTATACTCTGCTGACATGTGTGTGTAAGAACCTGAGCTGAATGCAATGTGTGTTCATTGGACTAGAATAAGAAGAGTGAATGAAATTTAGTGTGTCACCGTTAGACATGGGATCAGTTCTGGTTTGTGCATGATGTGCAGGAAAATGTTTGGAAAAAAAAAATGAGTTAATTGCATCCTTTGAGCCTTGCTGTGTCTCCGTAGAGTTCAGTGGCACAGTCTGCATCTCTGGAGTTGAGACCTTAAACTTGAGGTGAATTTAGATGGATTATCACCTGGCTTTTACTTCATGAGAACTTGTGGAGGCAGCAGGAAGAGTTACTTGATCCCAGAAGGAGCTATCCAGAGGCTTCTTAGGCAGTCTGAAGATAAGAAAGCAAGCTTATATTATTTTGGCAACTCAAAAGGAAGCAATGTGCTGCATCTTATTTGGTTTAGTCTCGTAGTCTTCAAGTTCCTTCAGTCTTGGTGTGACTTTGCAGTATTATCCTCCTAGCTTTGTGCTTTCTTGAAATATTTGATTTCTCCATTAAACATTTTATGCCTTTCTTATCACTTGCTGTTTTGTTAAACTGACATCAAATTGTGTAGCTGCATTTTTAAGAGGAAGCTTTTGCTCAAGAACATCTTTGAGTTTAGATGGTTGTTGGGTCCTAACACTTTAATTTTCTGAGACTTGCCCAAACCCACGAGTTTCCAGATCAGTCCATTTAATAAGTAACTGCCTTGTTCTGAGTTACCACTGTTGACTGGCTCCTTCTTGAAACACAGGATATATATGAGAGGTATTAAATGATTTTGATGATCTTGACTCTGATACTTCGAATCCTGTTGCCATTGCAGCATAGCTTGTTCACTTAAAATTATCAAGCTGCTTAGACTGCCATGAAATTTCAGTGTATCTTATATTGTTAAATGTTACATTGTGAAGTTTGGAATCCCAAGCACAGAAGTGCTACAAAGTCTTAAGAGATGCTTTATATGCAATTTGAAGTATTCAAATGTATTCAGCATGTACCAGATAGAAGTTCAGGAACTGCTTGTCCCCATGCAGCTGCCAAAGAAGTACTATTGCCTGAAATGGTTTATAATTCTATTTATTGGTGTAAGCAGGTTGGATCTCAGGTACTGTACTCGTAAAGTGTACTGGTCCCCTGTTGTTCTTACGCCAGGTAAGTGTGTATCTCAGAATACTCCTTTGGTATGCAAGAGTTTAAACATAGACCAGTATTTGCAGACAGCTAAAGAATATGAGGTAAGATAATGAAAATCCTTCTTAATTATTCATATTGGGCATTTTAGCACTAATTCCAGCCAGTCAGTCTAGTTCTGGTTGTGCTACTGGATGAAATGGTCAGTGAATTACGCTCAGACGTGAAGGTGAGTGAGACTGTAGGCTCTTCCTGGCAGTGAAGAGATGGGTTTCACCTTACTAATTTATATGTGTAAGATGCCTTAGAAAAGGAGGAAACTAGAGAATCTTCTTGTGACATCTGCCTCAGTCTGAAGTGCCGCTGGCGTTACAAACGGCTTGGTTTGTGTCTGCACGGCCTGGTGGCTCTTGTCTTTGTGTGGCAGCCAGAGGTGGCACTGGTCCAGGACGCCGTGAACCAGCCGCTGGGCCGGAGCCGGGCACCGTGTGCGAGGCCTTGTTGCTGTGCCACGGCAGCTCGAGGGCATTCAGTGCACGGTTAGTCGTGGGGGAGGTTAGAGAGCTCTGCTTTGCTTTGCATTCCTGGCCTTCCACACTGAAATCACAATTAAAGCAATGATTTCAAGGAAAGTGAAAGACCAACTAGAGAGCAAGTAAGAGTTTGGTAAAGAATAGGTGTTCGTTTTTTTAACTGGTTGGTAACTATATGGTATGACAATTGAGTTCAGTTCCAAATAGTCATGGTGGTTCCATATTGCCTGTATAATGTCTACCTACTGATTGAACTATTTTGTAACTATATTTGATTTTTTGATTTTACTGGAGCTAAAATCAAGCTTTATAAAAAAACACTTAGCAAATGACATTTGAAATTAATCTATAAAATGAAATTAATTCATGCTCCTAACCTCACCATTGTAGAATGGCAAACTCCATGTTTGTCGAGCCTATATGCACAGATCATGTCATTGTGGTTTTATAACTCACCCTGTTTTCAGGTCAGAGCAAACTACAGCTTTGTTCAGTGAACAAAGACACGAGGTGGGGAAGACATGTAAAAGATAAAACTGCTATTCACAGTTTTTAGGTTTTGGGATTTTTTTTTGTTAACTGTGCTACTGGATGCTCATTGTATGTGTCTTATCAGTGTCTTGGATAAGTTGAAAAGCTTTGTCGTTAAAAGCACATACGAGTAAGTAGAGGTTAACGTTATTTTTCACGGTCAATAAATTGAACTGTTGGTGATGTGCTGGTTGTGTTCTGTGGTCCTTCCCTTATAGACAGGAAGGAAAGATTACTTGACTTAAATACAAGCTTCTGTTAAATATAGTTGTAGAGGTAAAGTGCATTAGATTTTTTTTTTCCAGTGAACAGCAAGAGGTGATGATGACGTAATACATGGAAATAGTACAGTGGTTGTGACTAACTCTCAAGCAGCTTGATTAAAGATTGAAATTCAGAGAGGTTTTTGGTCTTTTTCCAGCCACAGCATGAGGAGGCATCAGCTTTACCCTAAGAAATGTAGTGTTTTGTCTTGGGTGCATAAGATGTATTCCTTGCGGGGTGTATCAAATGCTTGAGTTTTTTGGGTTGGTTGGTTGGTTTGTTTGTTTAAAGCATGCATTAAATCAGCTATTTAGTCAATCTGTTTTCATCTTCCTTAAGCTTAGACTACTGCAGGAATTGCAACTGTGTTAGGAAAGTTATCTGCATTAGGAAATTGGGTTTTTTTGTTTCTCTAGCAGCCAGGTAGCCAAGGCTGTCATGCAGAAGATGCCATGGAAGCAGTAATCAAACATGGCTAGCAAGTCACCTGGACACTGAGAAGCAGGTGGGGTGATGATAGGCTGTACTGAAGGACACGGAGCTCTGTTCTTTTTGCTGTTCGCTAGGCCAAATCTTAAGCATCTCAAGTTTGACCCCTGGGCGTGTCTGGTGCATGGGTGTTAATAAATACGGAAACTTTTCACAGAAGTCTGTAGCAGACCTTAATTCAGCTTTCCCAGCTCACTCAGTAACTTAAGTGTCTTGGATGCCCCAGGCATCCAAGCCCCTCTGGTGCTTCTGTCAGAGCTTTTTTGTGAGGCTGGCCTGCAGCTGATGCTGGGAGAACTGGAATCTGAGCATACCTGCCTGTGGCAGGGTAACAGTGCCATTAGCAGAGGTGTGCGTGGCAGACCTGCCTGCTGTGGCTGCGCGGTGATGTCCTACTGGGATGTGATTCACAGCTGCTGTTTTCCCAGTGCTGCCGTAGGAGCGGATGCCGATTTGAGGAAAACAGTGCTGCTTGTCTAAACTAGCCCTGATAGACAGCTTGTTACATGGTGGGAATTTGTGTGGGCAGTGGGCAAGGGAGCAGTGGTATGTCCCTTGGAATGCATTGTCTGCGTGCTTAAAATAAAGTGGAGAAATACTGAACTCTGAAATGTGTGTGTAGAAATTGAGTATTTTAGAAGTGGGGAGCTATTTCTGTTCTTGGTTTGGGGAATGCTGAGCTCTTGAGCTTGGGAGCAACATCTGTCAAATGTTCTTCCAGATGGAGCTGTGTCTCAGAGGCTTGTGTTCACGACTGAGGCTCATGGGGTAAGCTTTACTGAAAATATCCATGTGCACGTGCACGCACACAAAAGCATAGGTGTAAATGTGCAGAAAAATGGATGTGTATATATGATGGGCGTTAGTTAATGCTGCCTTTATTCAGCAGGAAGGCCGCTTTCCATTGCTTTCCAGGCAGTGAGCACACGCACAGGTGTTATGGCTTGGCTTGGCTTGGCAGCCACGCAGTGGGGCTGTAGGCAGATCATGTATGGCACCTTCCTGGGGTCTGGAATGCTCAGGGCTGCAGTGACTGGGGCACTGAGGCAGTGGTGTTGGAGTGAGCAGAGTGTGGCAGTGTTCTGTGATGGAGCACTGGATGCTCCTCAGCCCACCTTCTGGAAGCTGGCATGTGGCATGAGGTACCCACCAGCTGCTGCAGGAATTTGTGTTGCACTGCTGGAAAACAGACCTTTAGTAATAGGACATCCCCTCATCTTCTCGTGCAGAGGTGCTTCGAGAAAGGGGAGGCAGAGCTGTGGCTTTCTTCTCCGGTGGAACTCATAACAAAACCTAAACATTTCATCAAACATTTTTCATAAGGCTTGAAAAAGACATTGTAAGTTTCTATTAAAAGGTACCCCCTCAACAATCACACGGTGTTTGGAATCTGATGAGAAATTCAAATGTTTGAATTCTGTGTGTTTTTAAAGGTTTTGCTGTCAAAAACAGATAGAAAGCTTTATAGCTTCAAGAATTAAATTAATATTTTCTACACAAAACTGAGGTATTTCTTGTGTATGGTTTTAGTCTGCCACTCCTGAATGTGCATGTGATACAGCATCTGTACTGACTGACAGAAGGCAGTGCCTCTGGGGGGAGGGACTGCTGTCCTTGTGGGGAGGGCGAAGGTTCCGAGAACTTGTACAAGTGAAACTATCTCGGTAGGATGCCAGTGGACGTACAGAGTTATGCACGTTTTAGCAGCACACCACGACAGAAATGGAGGAGCAGGGTGGAAGAGGGGTCTCTGTGGCACCATAGCAGCGTATGCGGGTCCCGGAAGGACTCTTGAGAGCCAGAATGCCTGTGTGTGTAATACACGACATGAAGATGGGATCAAAACTGAGCTGCAAGAAAAGGCTCTTGGCACGGGTTCACCTGCAACTGTAGCAGAAAGGAGTTGACGCCAAATTCCTGGTAAAATAGCACATGGATATATTGTTTTATGCTAGTTGAAAAAGGGCCTTTGCCAGTGGTCCATGCAAAAGTGGATGAGATAAGAGCTGTTTTTCTTGAGGTTGTGCTTTTGTTGTGGAGAAGGACTAATTCTTTTTGGAGTTTCTTCTTAATGTCGTTTGCTTTTGGACACTGGTTTCTTCTGTGTCTGAGTAGCACGTAAGCTATAGAGGTCAGAGTTGGGGGCGGGGGACTGTTTGGGTTTTTTGTTTGTTTGCTTTTTCCCCTGGAAGAAAGATGCTTAAAACATCTGATAAGGTCTTACTTCTCTCCGTCATTACGGACTCGCAGTAAGGTTTTATTAGTTCGTATTGCTGGAGTCTGTTTGTGGGGCATTCATGCTTGAACTGTTCTTATTCTGTATTTTAAGTGGATTCATAGTCCGTGAAGCCGTTCTCTTCGGTGCATTGGGCTTGCAACTACAGTGCTTGGAAGGCTACGCAGTTCTGGGAGGTGGGTCACTTCTGGAGTAGGGTGGCTCTGGCTCCAGGTCCGCCTGATCTTGAAGATCTGTCTCTGGCATTAACAGGGAGCAGATGTGTACAAGTGGCCCCAGCATCAAGTGATTCTCAGAGTAAGTTAGCAGTGAAAGTATTGTTAAGTGCAGAAGTTCATTCAGAACACAGCTAGATGTACTGAAATTATCCTTGTGTGGGAGAGTATCTGGAACGCCAAAAATCCAGACCTGGTATTTTAAAGAAAATTAGCGTGTGGACGGGTAGCCATCTTGTTGCAAAATTGGGGAAAAAGAGGGTTAGCAGGGTATGTGTGGGTAGATGGGTCACAGGGAAATAATTGCACTTGAACCTGTTTCTCTAGCTTTGTGGAGAGGGACACAAGGCTATCTCCCTGACCAAGGTCACGTGAGGCTGAGAGCCTGTCTCGGGAGCAGGCTTCAACTTAGAAATAAACTCTCATTTAGGTTGTTGTTGGGCTTTGTTAACAGTAGCTTTACACTGAGCTTTATTAAGAACAGCTTTCCACAGGGACTGTAAAGCCAGCGTGACACTGTGCTGTAATGGAGGCAGTCATGTTGGCCTTGGAACCCATCTTAGGGCTCACAGCTCCAAGGCTTTGTGTCTTAAAAGCTGTCCTCCTGAACCCTAGATTATATTGAGTTGTTGAGGAAGTTCCTAAACACTTAATTGTCCACGTTGCATAGGCACATGAGAACAACTAGGATCTGTTGGTTTACGCATTTATTTCTTCCTTCATTTGAGATTTTGAAATGTACGGAAAAAACAAATGTAAATACTATATCTGAAAATACACTTCTATATATAATTGTTAGCTTTATCAAAACATATTTTATTTGTCTGAATGGAAATGGATGCTAAAAACTCAGTCACATCTCCAAAACAGCGAGGTTTTAATGGATTTGTAAGGAACCATTTACACTGTAGTAGCTGCCATTCCTGGTTCGGCTTTTACAGGTGTGGTTAGTGGTTGCTGTGTGTTACTATAGAGGTAAAATCCTTGTGTGCCTGAAGTTCTGTACTGTTTGTCTGAGATTTGAATAAATAGTCAAGGGATTCACTACTTGGCGAAACAACATTTGGTGCTTATATGAAACTAATGTTTCAAAAAAATCTGTATGTTTTAGAAAACCTTATTGTCTCTAGATACATAATATGCATAACTTTCTTCAGAATATCCTTGTTAATATTCTTCTAGACTGTCTTCACAAAATGGCTCTCAGCAGTCTGAAAGATGGTAAAATTGCTGGAAGATTTTTCAGCTTTCTTTTGTTCTACCTGAGTAAGCAAATTGGGGTCTTAGAATTCTGACAGCTCCACTGTTTCCTGCTTGGAGTTTCAGGAATCTAACAGGGTGAAGTGTAAATGGCATGTTGAGGCCTGTGAAATTAGTCAAGATTGACCTTAAATACACACAGGAAAAAAACAAACACGTGGCTGATGTAGAATTTCATTAAAAGCAAACAAACAAAAAATCCCAGCCCAGAAAAAGCCCAAATCATTGCTGGTTGGCTGATAATAAGATCCCAAAAGTGCATAGTTTAGGTGACAGAAAGTTCAAGGAAAGAAAGGTAAGAAAGAGGTGTGAGCTTTTTGAGGAGTTTAATTCTGCTAGGTATCTGTTGGCTTATATATAACTGTAGATGCTGAAGAAAGGCTTCTTACTAAGCATTCCAGGGAAAAGTGCATTGTGACTGTCCTGTGTAATTTCTGAGGATTTAAACTTCGAGTGACTTGGTGGAAATAAAAGACTGAAAGAGATGAAGCTCCTTTTTGTGTTTGACACCAGACAGCCACTGAGCCCCACACAGCCCGGTGTGATGAGGGAGAGAACTGGAAGGGGAGCAGTAAGAAAACCCGTGGGCTGATAGCAGGACAGTTCACCTAGTCGGGTCTTGCTCAGGGTTGTGCCGCTTGACTCTTGGACGGAAGGATTTTTATGGCGGTGGTATTTACTGATGGAAAACCATTTCAAGGTCAGGGATCTGCTTCTTGCCAAAACCAGGACCAGGTCTGCTTTTACAGTCCCTAGGATTCAACTGCTGGCTGATACCGCCACCTAATGGCAAGAGCAGCACTTGGCTGAGGATTTTGGGGCTTTTCGCTGCTTTCCACTGATGGTTTTTACCCAGTCATGTCTGCTCAGGTGACATCGGAACAGTTGTCACGGAAACTTGAAATCTGGAGTCCTGTTTTGTCCTCCTGCTAATCAGAGAGAATTTCAAGGCTATGAAACTGGTTAAAAAGTCAAGAAGTGATTATTATCTTCTCATCATGACCCTTGTGCTTTACCTGACTACTGCTTTATCTTTTTGGTCAAATATTGGTGCTTAAAAACCAAATAGTTTTATTGTGAGGATAGTACAAAAACTCTTCTGCTACCGAAGGTCTGCACATCACTCTGGCAGAATTCCCTAGGCTGGTGTTAGGGAGCCCTCTTGGATCATTTCAGTCCCAGCTGGAGTTCAGCATTAGAACTGGAACTGTTAAGAGTGGGTGTCCTGTGAATTTTTTGGGAAGGCCCTATGTAAATTAGGGTGAGGCTGTTGAATTGAACTTGGCAGTAATTCTGCTTTGATGGCCTAGCATGTCATTTGACTAAATGAGAATTAAGTTAAAAAATAATAAATATTTAATCTTCAAGAGAAATTCTTTAATAAAACTTGGCTTCTTGAGTGGCACTGATTATATGCTTGTTTGCTCGAGCACATGAGATTTGCATCAAATGAGGTGCATTATACTTCATAAACACGGCTTGCAG
The DNA here is from genome assembly GCA_013397725.1 of Rhagologus leucostigma. Classification (NCBI taxonomy): domain Eukaryota; kingdom Metazoa; phylum Chordata; class Aves; order Passeriformes; genus Rhagologus; species Rhagologus leucostigma. Next base: position 62,508 of record VZTD01005176.1, read on the forward strand.
ATGCTGCTGGGTACTGTGAAGTGTGTGCATTTCAGCTGGGTGCCTGATTATCCGAGTTGTTAATCATTTTAATTTACATATTTCTGTCCTGATGGTGAATCCGAGCTCCTGCCCTAGTACAAAGTTGCCGTGGTGCCAGTTGGCTTTCAATCAGACAGCAGTCACTTAAGAAAAGCAGGGATTTACATGTGCGCTCTCCTGTGAGGTGGATTTCCTATAACTGTGGCAAACCTGTGCATGTGAGCCTTGAGGTGATGCCAGTGTGGCGTCCTTGCGCAGCAGGCAGGACTAACAGGAGGCAGATAAAACAGCAGAGTGTTGGTTTTCACTTTGGTTTCCTGAGCACTCGGAAGTATTTTGTAGGTTGTTTCACTTGTGTATTTCCTGCTCCCTTGATTCTTCCCTACCAGTGAAGAGAGAAAAAAATCCTCATACTGGGAAGTGGGCTCGACTGCGTGGTTCCCAGTTCATGCCACTGTTGGACTAAGAATGTTCCTGGTGGGACTGGTTGTGGGAAAATGCTTGATTCTACTCTGCACGTTCGGTGTGGTTTAAATAAAAATGCTTCTTTAGGGCTGATTGCTTGCGCTGTGTGGGGCTCCAGGGAGACTATTGAGGCTAGCCTGAAAAGTCACATGACTTCTTCAGTATCTCTCAAGACTTTTTCTTAATATTTTACTTTTTATATATTAGAATGTGGGTTTAGGGAATTAATAAAACCTTCACTTGATTCAGGTTTTTGAATGACTCTGAAAGTACTTCAGGGTTGATATCTCAATACATAGTTGTTTTGTGCTTTATGGATTCCTTTGAACGTGAAAATGCTTTTCTAATGCCTTCGTGCAATTTTGTAAGAAAATAGTAAGACTTCAATGGTTTTGTCATGAATACTTGGTTTAAGAGAAATAGGTTGAGGTAAGAAATACTTAACTTCTGAGGTGTTTGTTACTTGTCACTCAATGACTAACATAGTCTTTGTTGCTCACCCTTAGTATATAGTGATGTTCACTAGAGGAAAACCAACGAACTCAGGTAGCTTCTTCTTTTTGCACTTGTGTTCTCCAGGTGGCTTTTCAACTGTGTTTCTGGTACGCACCCCCAGCGGGACCCGCTGCGCGCTGAAGCGAATGTGTGTGAATAACATGCCGGACCTCAATGTCTGCAAGAGAGAAATCACCATTATGGTAAGAAGGCCATTATTTGGAACTGGAGAATGTGTCAGTTTGTAGCGTACACACATCAAATGCCTCTTCAATGTTTCTAGACAACTCTTGCTTTTGATCCTGTGGTCCTGATTTTCCACCAGTACTTCCAGAAACTAATGCTAGCTTTAGGATTGGTGCATGAATAATTTTTGAAGGAATTATTCAAGTATGTATTTGATACCACAGTCAGTTTGGTCAGTATGTCTGGTTCTCAAGCAAAAGGAATTTCTTGCAGTGCTGCACTGGCAACTGAAAATCTCTCTTAATTTTCTCAGTGCTGAAGCGTAATGTGCATTTTCTTTTTCAGAAAGAGTTATCTGGGCACAAGAACATTGTGAGCTATTTGGACTGTGCCGTCAACTCGCTGAGTGATAATGTTTGGGAGGTGCTCATCCTCATGGAGTACTGTCGCGGTAAGAGTCACCTCCTAGGTTTCCAGAGGAAAATGTTTGTACTGTCACCTGTGATTTTACTTAAAACTGTTCCCTTAATATAAGAGGCTAACATGTATGTGTCACAGCTGGAATCCAGGTAGTTCGTTTCACTTTTCTATTGGCATCGCTACTTAGGCACTGGGCAAAATGTAAAAGCTTCACAAGGCTGTGTAATTAAGTGTGTTACAAACAGGGAAATTAGTTGTCTACGTATGAAGTGCAGTTGTGCTGTTCTGCTGGTGGTGCTAAGCAACATGTACCTGGAACATAGCTCGATAGTAAAGATGGGCAAATTTTCACCGCTCTTCTTCCTCTGCTGTTTTTGTTTTAGATGACAACACTGGAGAAGCTTTACCTGACAGGTGATTTGCTACAAGTGGGCGTAGTAAAGTTAAGGTTGATAGTGCTGTCCAAAAGAATGTTAGCCCAGTGTTCCTACTTTACAATGTAACTTTGTTTCAAACAATATCTAAGTCAGGGAGTGTCCATTTTGGGGATTTTCCCCCCACGTCGCGTATGTATGGAATAAACTTGCCAGTGAGTTTAAGTTGTGAAGTTGGTTTGAAATCTAGGGAGACTAGGTGCTGGCCTTGTAGTATGAGATGGTGGTTAACCCAGGTAAGTGGTGATACTGGAACCAGTGCTGCAACTACAAAGCAAATACTTCGAGCCTAGAAAGAAGCCATCCCGTGGTCTGTACTGCTCGAAGAATACTTTGAGCTGAAGTGTATGTGGATTGTATTTGCAGTAGAAGCAGTAAGCATTACAGCTTGTGCAGTCTGTACTATGAGGAGCCAAAGACAACCTTAATGTACGTTTTGGGAATGGAATACGGAGAACTTGAAAACTAATGGCCACACTCTTTACCTTGCTTGTATGGGTGAATTTCTGTACCTTTGTGGGGGCTCACTTCTGACTCTGTTTTAGTAGTACTCTTTCCCTAATGATCCTGGTAAATAGCCCTGTGGATGTCAGCTGTCAGATGACAGTGTTAGGCTTTCTGTGTTCCAAGCATCCTTGTTTGACAGAACGCCCACCAAGGCCCTGCTGCATCTCTGCAGGAGTCCTCCTTCATCTCTGTGTGCGGTGGGCATTGTGGTAAGAAGAGCCTAGTGTTGTCTGGTAAAATTGCTGCAAGAAACAGGGAAGTATTGATTCCCAATCTTAAACCTATGAAAAGGGAAAGGGAGGTTTCAGGGCTTTATTTTCCTCCTTCCCTGCCTCCCTTTTCTTCTTCCTTTGTCTTCCAGAAAGACAGGGTGTCTAGAGAATGAATTAATGAACTCAGTTGGCTGACAGAGTTTGGGTTATGGATCCCAATGCAAGAGACAGTTTTGAGGTGACATAGTGGTGTGATGGATGCTTTTTTGTGTTTGCAGCAGTTGGTTTCAAACATGTTTCAGCCACAGGAACTGGATTGTTTTCATTTGAGCCAATAATTTTTCTGTTTAGGGTGATACAAGAGTGTGCAGTTGGAAAACCAGGTTTGTTTTGTTCAAATACAGTAACTGTGGAAAACTTTCTTGCATCATATTTGTGGCTTTAATGCATATAAGTAAGTCTTTACTTCTGTACCTGATAGGAATTACTTGAAAGAAATGTCTCCTGTTTCCTTAGCTGGGCAAGTTGTGAACCAGATGAACCAGCGTCTGCAGACAGGCTTCACCGAGTCAGAAGTAATGAGAATATTTTGTGACACCTGTGAAGCTGTTGCCCGGTTGCATCAGTGCAAAACACCTATAGTTCACCGGGATCTGAAGGTATGAACTTCACCGTAGGAAAATCCAGGCTAAAATCAGTGATCTGCTTGAAAAGGGCTGAGGATATAGGAGAGGTTTCCCTAAGACAGACTTCTAGTTGGGAGCTTGCTGTTGGTGGAGCTATAAACAGACATTAACCATAGAACATAATTTGTTGCTAAAACTAAGCTTAGCAGTTGATTTTTCTGAAATCTTCCTGTTTGTGTGTGAGAATATGTAGTAACACTTAACTTGGAAACCAGTGCTATTGTATTAACCTATTTTTTTGCGTGTTGATTTCCTTTCAAGGTGGAGAATCTATTGTTAAATGATAATGGGAACTACGTTCTCTGTGATTTTGGCAGTGCCACTAACAAATACCTGAACCCGCAAAGAGATGGTGTTAATATGGTTGAAGAAGAAATTAAGAAGTAAGTTTACTTTTAGGTAATCTGTCATAAGCAATGACTGTGCTGCCAGGAACCTCCACGTATTGTAGTGTGGTGTTCATGCATCACTGATGAATTGAAATTAATGGCTGATCTTGAATTAATTTTGGTGTAAGTATAGTAAAAGACTGGAAGGATTTGATAAGATTTATTCACAGATTGTTTTTCAGAAGTGAGATTCTTAAAAATAAAACTGTTGGAAAAAAGCATGCTGTTCTGAAATTCAGTCGTTCAAAAATACATGTCTGGCTCCTGGCCGTTTTAGGAGTCGGATATTTTTAATTTGTGCTGTTTTAATACTGCTCAGCAAATACTTGCTAAGATAACAGCTGATGTAAATAAGCATTGCAATGGGTTTATGTAAAGTCTTATTTACAGAGTATGGTCCATGTTCATTCTCCTAAGACTGATCAGAAAAATATTTCAACTTTTCTTAGACACACTCTTGAAAACATGTATTACTTCTGTTTTGCCCCTCTGGGCTAACTATTGCAGGGGGTTAAATACAGGTTGCTTGTTTTCGGGTCGTGAAGTGATACAGGTTTTTTCCAGGTCTGAAGTATTTGAACTACCAGTTTAGCAGTTGTTTTGAGGTGTTAGTGTTTTGAAATCTGCGTTCTGTATGTTTCAGTGTGAGATAGGGAGAGCCCTTGTAGGACTCTGCACTTACCCCTCCCAGATGACTGGCTGCGTATGCACAGTCACTCTGGCAAAAGTCCATGCTTTGGGAGAAATAACACTAAAAGCAAATTTTAGCTGACTTAATACTTATTCTTGTGTATGAGAGTTGATATTGCTGCTCCGGGTATTATTTGTGATGCTGCAAATGCAGTAGTGACTTGAATCGTGCAAGACAATTCCAGGCATGTGTCTGAATGGCGGGTGGGGAAACACCCTCTCAGTTCTGAGGCAAGGTTTTCAACTACGTCCTCTCTATTTTATATTGCTAGGTACACAACACTATCATACAGAGCTCCTGAGATGATCAATCTGTATGGAGGAAAGCCAATTACTACCAAGGCAGATATCTGGGTAAGAAAAAAATGAGGTAGTATGATATATGGGACTGGTTAAGGAGGGGGAATTAAAACCACTGTTGACTGACTGAAAAATTAATTACTGGAAAATGAAATACTTTGGGCAGCTATGGAACACAGAACAGTAGAGATATCTTGGGTAGTTACATTTTTTGTAAATAAAATGAATCCCACGTTTTGTTGGTTTTTTTTTTCTTCTAATTTAAAGGAACTGGAATGTGATGTAGAGGTTCTCTTCTTTTGTTGGCTCTAGTTTCTGGTTGATAGTTCCCAGTGATTTCTCATGGAAACCTGTTGGCAGCATGGTCAAGGAACCTGCTTTTTATTAATTGATGTGCAGAGAAGAAAATAAACATGAAATTTAGTGCAAAGAGTTGTGATATCTCTGAGTCATAAGACACTGAGACTGCAGCCTTTGGTACGCTCTGGTTTGTACTTGGTCTGCTACAGGAATCTGTGGAAGAGCAAGTGTTGTTAGAGCTGCTTTTCATCCATCAGCTTGTCACATCAGCTGTGTTCCAAAGTGCAGCTCCTACACGGCGTGTGAACACCCACTGTAGCCAGGGTGCAGCGTCTTGTTGCCCTGTCGTGGCAAGGGCTTGCTCTCATCCCCTCACAGGGCCTGTGTTTGTCTTTCACAGGCACTGGGCTGCTTGCTGTATAAGCTCTGCTTCTTTTCGCTTCCCTTTGGAGAAAGTCAGGTTGCCATTTGTGACGGAAGCTTTACTATCCCGGATGGCTCGCGATACTCCCACAGCCTTCACTGCTTGATAAGTAAGTACACAGGCACTGCAGCAGCTCTTCCATCTCATAAAGCCAGGAAAGCACAGCGAGTGCTGCTAAGCACCATCAGTGTAAAGACCTGCCACATTCAACTGTGCCTCTCAACTCCCCAAGAGTGCTGTTGAAGCTCAAGGAACCTTTAGGTTTCTCTGGGACTCAAGGATGATTTTTCTTTTTTTCCCCTTTAGATGTCCATAAATCCCAAATGAATAGGGGGAATGCAAAGAGTGCTTGTATTTATTATTTAGCTTTGTTTATTCGTACTTCCTTTTTGCTCTTAAGTATGTATTTTCTGTGGAATGTCAGACTGTTGACAGTATTTTCTGTCCCAAGTTGGACAGTTGTGCTTAGATGAATTTGAAGTGCAGCTTTAGCATAGCAACATCAGTGTGCTGAGATTAATTGCACTGGGAACAATTTTATAGTAGTTCCATGGTTTATACCGGAACAAAAATCTGGAAAATTTTGTGCAACCTCTAAGTGTCGGACGTGAACTCTGGCGAAAGTTTGGCTTACATTCTGACGAAGTGTATGAAGGAAGATTTTGGACAAGAAGCAACTCTGAGGCTTGGGAATCATCCATTGCCCAGGCACAGCGATGTGACAGTAATCGTCAGTATCGTCTTTGTTTTCATGTTCAAGTAGGCTCACTTGAAAGAGTGAGATGGACAGACTATGAAAAATTCAAAAGGTTTGAGTAGGAGCTCTTTGAACTTTAAGGTATGGATGTGTTGACCATGTAGCTGATGCTTTTATATGATGTATTATGTATGATATATATATAAATAAATATAATATATATAATATATATTATATATGATAGGCAGTACCAAATCCAAACCACTTTTTTGAGTGCACATTCATAATTGAGAAACAGCAGTTACGATGGTAAGCACTTGCCTTCTTCTGCCGGTACTGACAAAATGAGACCAATTTTCAAATTACTTAAGTACTTTTCTCTGTCACAGTGTTACTTTTTTTTTTGGAAGAGTATGGGTTTTAATCCTTTCTCCTATGTCTGAATGCAGATTTTTTAATTCAATAAACTGCTGTGCCAAGATGAGCAATACTGACATGGAATATATGTGGGTGGGGCAGAATGTCCTTATGTAAACTTCCTTTCTTTCCATTTGGAGTGGAAGCCATAAAAAGCTGCAGTTGGTCATAAAAGGTATTTCAGGAACTGTGGATTCCTGTCTGCTCTTTTACAAGGCAGGGGCTGGGGAGGAACAAGCTGGACATGATCCAGCCCATGAATTTAACATTTCGGAATCAAGTGGCAGGAATCACTTCAGTGAGTCTTCTGCTTCCGTGTCATGGTGCTGCAACTGAGTGTTGGAATCTGTTCTTTTGTAAAATCTATTAAAAATTAAACTTACAGTGAACTGTACAGAACATGTAATAACGGTTTTGTGTAAAATTCTAGGATCAGTCTAAAATTATTTTTTCAGCCTATAGAGGATTTCTTGTAAAATGATGTGTAAGGTTGGCTGTACTACTGAGCAGTTGTGCAAGTGTAGCTCACTTGGCTCATCAAAAGTGAGAAGTTGTATTTTCGTAGGTTGTTCATTACTTCATAGCAGAACGTTTTTAGAGGTTTAGGATTTTTTAGAAAGTGTATTTTATTGTTTATTTAGGTTCTCTGGTTATCTAGGCGAGATTGCTGGATTATGTATACTGTGTCATATTGGAGACAATATCAAGTAACTTTGATTTCTTGGAAAAACACCAAACCTTTTAATTTGGGAAGCAAATGTTTGAGGGGGAACGTGAGGAATTGTGTGTCTTGTCAGGCAAAAGTCCTTTTATTCATGAAACTGTATTTTTTTATATGCAAGATTGTTCATAGTCAATGAAACCTACGGACAAAAACGAAAACTTAACATGATGCAGTAAGATCTGTCAATCTCCTTTTAGCTACATTGAATTTTGTATTAACCCTGGAAAATGTTAGTACTGTGAGTTGGTTTTGTATTTTCTCTCTGCAGTTACTAATTTCTACTTCAGTTTAGCTCCCTTTTGCACAGCTGTGTCAGGATATCAAGCAGCATACATGTTCTACAATTGGTTTTGACCCTATAAACTATTTGACTTGACAAATAGTATTAAAAAAAATCCCCCGAACCCAAGATGACAGTGCGAATGACTCTTTGGTGGTAAGCTGATTTGGTGGAAGTGCTGAATTTCTCCTTGCTGGTAGCATACTGTCTCAACAGGCTTTCTGAGATCTAGCAGTGATAAGTCTTATCAATTTTTGCAGGATATATGCTTGAACCAGATCAAGAGCAGAGACCTGATATCTTTCAAGTATCTTACTTCGCCTTTAAAATTGCCAAAAAGGATTGTCCAGTGTCTAATATTAATGTAAGTACTCTTGAATTCCTTCAGTATTTTCAGTGTGTTATATAGGTAGTATTGAGAAGTCCATCAGATTAGCTGAGAGATCACGTCAATTCTGTCATACACCTGCTTCCTAAATGTAAAACACAGCACAGACCACGTCAAGCTGATGTTGTGTCCATGCAGTACGAGCTCTCTATAAACAAAATATGTTCTTAATTTTGAGGTTATAGCTTCATGAACTATATTGATGCTGCACCAATACCTGGCTTAGGATTTTAGCCATTAGCAATCTCTTAGTACAATCAATGTGAAATATACAGATATTAACCTTGTTGACAGTAGAAGGCTTAGTGTTGTAAATGGACAGTCAAGAGCATGTGTGTCTGCTCTGGATAAACCCTTCTCTTAATCATCCTTAGCAATTGTGTTAGTCCATTGGAAGAGCTCCAGTGTGTTGGAGAGCAAACACAGCAGTACTTGGGTCAGCCCGCATTCTTACCCTTGCTTTCCATGGCGATCTGAGCTTGGTCTCCAAGATCACTTGCTTCACAGGTGTAATTACTGTGCAATGGAATTTGGGGACACTTAGCTAATGTTGAGTATTATAAAGTGGTTCTCAAGACAAGTATCAGGAAAAATCCATCTGAAATTGAGTTTGCAACAGGCATCAGTTGTAGTCATCTGTCTTCAGAGGCAGACAAGTGAACTTTCTGAGATGCCTTTGAATTCCTTTTTTCCTTCATCATTGCAGAAGGAGGTGCTCAGTAGATTTGAGTGTTGCCTTTTGGAAACACAAACTAAAAGAAACCAGGAAGTCTTGAAGTACTTGATAATTAACTGTCTCTATTGTTTGTGACCAGATTTAGATTTGCATTTGTCACGTGCATTTGTCATCAGAGATGATAGGTTTCCTTCTTTGCCCCAAGCTGCCATATTCCTTGTAAAACATAATCTAGGTGATGTGGAATTCATTCAGGAATGTGATTGAGGTGGGGGTAAGATAAAAGCCTGTAGACGCTTTGGTGCTGCATGGTTCTGTGGAATTTGTCTTCTGGTCAAGGAGCTTAAGTGTGCTAAAAACAGTTTCCTGCAAAGATTGGGCTTTGCTTTACTTCTGGAGCTTGAGGCTGAAGTAAGTCTCTGTGCAGTCACACAAAAGTGCTTGCAGAACATGTTGTACTTTATTGTTGATAGTTGGTAGTGTAAATGAAGTGGAGTAGTTGACAAAACAATCAGACCAGTCAGATTCTGCTTTCCTTCTGCAACAGATTGAGAGGATATAGAGATACTGTTAAGTTAAAACCGTTTTCATCTACAGCTGTGAGTTCTGCATGAAGCCTTGTAATGTGGAGGTCTTGAATCCAAGTCTTCCTCTTCAATATGTAATGAATTTTTTTCTTTCAGGATTTTGGTTTTTTAATTTATTCAAATTTATTTTTCCCAAGAATTCTTCTGTCCCTTCAACTCTTCCTGAACCCATGACAGCTAGTGAGGCAGCTGCTAGAAAAAGCCAAATAAAAGCGAGGTGAGCAGAGGATGTGACTTTACATTTTCTTTCTCCTAATGTTATTAAGCTACGTGTTTGTTTAAAACCTGTTTTCATACTCTCGTTAGTAAATGAAATATTACCTCAGTAAAAGAAGTCATTAGATAAACTGCATTTCTAAGAGCTTCAAGTCTCTGTTTGGATTCCACTCCTTTGCTTTTTTCATTGTATTGAGAATTCTGAGAGCGAAACTGAGAGCCTGATATTTTGAAGGTAAATGGGTTTTGTTATTTGTTTTTGACAAATTCAAATTTTTATGGAAAAATACTCACTTTTTTGTCCTTGTTAGTAAAAACAAACCCAAAACCTTGGAAATTCTTCATGCTTTTGCTTTCTCGTATGATATAGTGTGTATGCACTTAAGGCTGATGGTGGATAAATCCTTTACCCTTTCATTCGTTGTTAATGAAAGCTGTTTGGGTTTGAATCTACCAGCACGTGTGACTGGGGTATTTTTATATTCAGCTATAATTATCAGCTCTGTTTGCAAAAAATAGAAACAAAACCATAAGAAATTAGTAGAAGTGGAAATAATTTGACCTAACAGGTAAGGTTCTCCTTTCTTTTACTTCTTGTACATATGAACAGTAGTCATGTTTCTAATTATATGGTTGTGGACTCACGCACAAGACTGGAGTTTTAGGAAGCGAATTTTAAGATAATTGCGTGCAGTGCAGAAGTAGAGTAGCACATGATTAAGACATAACTGAGCTATTAAGAGATGTAGCATGTCTAATTTGAAGTAGAAACAGTTGTCTTTTCATCAAGTATCTTATATGGGGAAAATTGCCCTTTCAGAATAACAGATGCCGTTGGACCAACAGAAACCTCAATTGCACCACGACAAAGACCAAAGGCCAATTCAAGCACTGCCCCTTCCAGTGTGCTGGCAATCCAGAGCTCAGCAACTCCTGTCAAAGTACAGATTCCTGGGGAATTTGGTAATCGTGAGCAAAAAGGTAACTTAAGGTCTAAGAATGGACCAAAATAAACAAAGGAGCAACTGTGCCTTTATTCTTCTTGTTGCTCTACTAGGGATAACATTTAAAACTCAGTTTTAATCGGTCTTATTTTTTATCTACCAAACACCAAATCTTTATCATTTCTGAAAGACTCTAAATGTGTGAAGTGTAAATTTGAGGTGCCATGAAAACTAAATGCAGATTGAGAAATGAAGGTGTTTTTTCATTGTGCTTAATGCTGGTTTTTGAATTAACTTGCCCACCGCAGACAGAAGTTCACACTTGTTTTGACTTGCAAATAATTCACAAAAAGTGCAGAGCCGTTCTGTATCAAACTGGGTTTTTCGTAGTAGGAAAAATATTCTCCCTTGCCTCAAGAAGTCATGAGATAGCACCAATATGTTGGTGGTATTTGTAGGCTGGAAGCAAGTCACTTTTCTCATCACTGACAGATTCATTCCACGTGGCACTGCGGGTGCAGGAAGAATTAGGGGAAACTCAGTCAAGTTAAATGGGTTTTCGAGAAATTCTTGTTCTTTTTCTCATTTAGAAAGAGCTATGGCTCTGATAAATAGTCACTTAAATAATTGACATTTATATCTAGAACACTGTCTAATTGCACTTCATGCTGTTATGTGTCTGCTGCAGAAAAGGAAGAGTAGCTTCAGGGATGGTATTGGAAAAGTATCAAAAGGCTGCTGAGAACGTTTGTGTCCCAGATGAAAGCACTTTTTATGAGGCGGGATCCACATAACATCCAACTTGAAAAGCTTTTTCTATTATGACAAGGAACAGATCATTCCTGGGTGCTTCAGGAATATAAAACACATGGTGCAAGAGAGAAATTTGGTAGTAACTGTTTCTTAAAAGGTTGCAAAAGCAATTGAATGGCAAAATTAATCAGGTGTTCCGTTTCAGGCAGTTTGATGGGTGAGCTAATAGTTTCTCTAGGGAAAAAAATGCAAAATATGTCTGTGTTGAATGCATATAAGAGCTGTATGCTCTGAGGTAAGGGTTTGAGATCCTGCAGTGTGTAACTGAAGCGTTAGTAAAGCAGAACTCTGGAACTCAGCTTGCCGTTGGGAGACCAGAGGAAGCTTCCAGCATCTTGCAGGTAGAAATGGTTCATTTGCAGGCCTGGAATTACTTTAAAGAAGTAAATATGGTATCTACCAGGTGTCCTGGTTGTCAGACTGGGAAGAGAAGTTCACAGTGTCATCTTGAGGTGTCAAACTGCCGGGGAGAGCTCTGGCTGAAGCTGAGGGGTCTGGATGTCAGTAGTATTGTCTGTCACAGGAACCATGCGACCAGGGAACGGACAAGACATCTCACAGTCCCAAGGGACCACCCCACAGCAGCACAGGGTGCTCCAGCAGCTGCAGCAGGGAGACTGGAGACTGCAGCAGCTGCACCACTTGCAGCACCAGCAGCACCAGCCCGCCATGCAGGACGTTTATATCCAGCAGGTACAGTCAGATCTGTTAAACAAGTGTCCGAGACACATTGTGTGTGTTAATAACGCTTGGAATCATGTGCCAGTCCCGCACTTCTGCTGGTGGTGCCTGTACTTTTCCAGCTAAAAGAGCTTCTGTCCCTTCTTACTATTGCTTTGTCCCTTCATAGGCCCCGTAATGTTTGTCCTAGAAAGTTACTTGCCTTGTGCTGTGTTGTTCTTGCAGTTTGACCCTGAATTCCATCTTGCTTTGCATCACCACTGTGTGACTTAAGTAAAGGCTTTACCTATGTATAAAGGAGCTTGGGATAAATGTTAGGAGTGATTGTGGGTGATGATGTTGTGCTTGCAGTACATGGTTGTACGTGCACGAGTGCTGAATATGTAGTCTTATTTTTTTTTTTTTTTGTTAAGAATTGGCTGGGGAGTGGGGGAAGGAAAAAGCTTCCAAACAGAGTGATTAAAATGCGGTGACTGAATTGCAAGCTGGTTCTTGATTATGTGATATCTTAATTGAAAAATGCTGTGGAGTCATAGATGTGATAGTCAGAAGAAGCATTAATTAAAATATCTGCTTATTTCTGAGGGGTCATCGTGACTTTTTAAAGCTGTTTTTTGTCTTTCCAGTATCACCAAGCAGTGCACCAGCAGATGGTCCAGCAGCAGCTGTTGCTGCAATCTGTGTACCAGCAGCAGCCTGCTCAGTCGCAGTATCCTGCCATGGTATGTCACAAAGCTGGTACAGTCTTAAAATATGGCCTGTGCTTGTAAATCTCTCATGTAGGTGCAGGAAGAGAAGTGCCTGGCTGGTTTTACTGAGCTGTGGGCATGGTAAATAGTGTGCAGTTTGGCATCTAAAATTATATTCAGTTGGTGGGAAGTTAACCCCAACTAGGTTATAAAAGCTTGTCTGGAGTTGCACTTGTGTATTATTGTAATAGGATGGGATCTATCCCAAGTTGCATAGGAAGGTTTGTGCTTATTTGAAACATACTTGGTTAAAGTTTCCAGTACTAGCCACAGCAGCAAATACATGACAAAGTGACAGAAGACAGAAGTGATGTCCAGTTCTTACTTGAAAAGCAAGAGAGTTAACTGCCAGTCTGTTTTTTAAAAATCAGGAGAAATTGTCCTGAAATCTTGTGTTAAGATTTAAGAATAGAGTATGATTGAAAATGCAATTAGAAGTGCTGCAGTAGCATATAGTTGGGTTGCAATAATTACGAAAATCTAAGTGGCAATATGCTGGAGAAGAAAACCAGTCTCACTGACCTGTTGGAGCGGTTTCTCTGCACCCGTGTGTTCTGGAGGGTGGTGGTGGTGGGTGTGTTTGGCTGCAAGAGCAGCGCTGTTATTTAGCAGAAGAGATTCAGCCAGCCCGTGTGTATTGTAGTAACACAGCCCTAATTTCCCCAGGTGCAGCAGTACCAGCAGGCTCTCCTGCAGCAGCAGATGCTGGCTCAGCAGCGGGCACAGCAGGTGCAGTCCCCTGAGTATATCACTTCTCCACAAGACTTTGCACCCGCCTTAATCTCCTACCCCAGGTCACTCCCAGTGCATGGTGGAACAGTGGCAGATCCTCCCTACCCTACAAACAGGTGAGAATTGTGGCTCAGGTGAGCCTGGGGGTTACTTGTGGCTTACATTACTAATTGTGGTTAGCACTGCCAAATCCTTTCCTCAGAAATTACTTGCTTTGATAGTAAGAGATTACTTAAAGCAGTTGGACAGTGGGTGTTCAGTGGTAAAGGATATTCTGGGAGCAAAGTGGGACAGTTTGTTGATGGATGAGCCTGGTACAATTTCTTAAAATATCTGTTATCCAGTATTTCTTGTTCCTGGACTTACTCCAGGAACTGACTGCTAACCCCCTTTTCTTGGGATGGTCAGTAGCCTATGTTGAATGAGGTTATCTGCATCTGAAGGGAATTTCAAACACCCTATTTAGAGCAGCTTTGTAGTTGGCATTGATGTGCTAGGGCTGCTAACTCTTGTGCTCAGAGGTGTGACCTGAATATGTAACATGATGTACACCTCAGAAGAGATGTGGTCCCTCAGCAGTGGCCCTTGGACCTGCCTTTGCTTAATAAATGGTAATAAATGATGGCTTTCTCACCAGTTCTTCTGAACAGCAGTGTGTGTAATTAAAAAAAACCTTTCCTTGCTGATTTAAAAATAAAAAACCTACAGATTGGTCTAGTTTCACTGATGTTAGAAACCAGGTTATATATTTATGTGGATTCCTACTAGGCTTCCCTTAAATTGGCCTTCTGATTTTTTTGGATGAGCTCTTAATGCATGTGTGCTGCTTTTGTGTAGGACTTGGCATCATGAAGCATGTCTCAGATTTTGACCCTGATAACCAATCCTGTCATGTTTCTCTTTATTTGCTTCCTTGAACTGACTCCACAGGTCAGGTATTCCTGATGCTGAAGCGATTGCCAGTTACCCAAAGCAGAACATCAGTAACCCACCTGATATGTCAGGTTGGAACCCGTTTGGAGAGGACAATTTTTCCAAGTTGACGGAGGAGGAGCTGCTGGACAGAGAGTTTGACCTGCTAAGATCAAGTAAGGGACGCTTGAAGGCTTACTTTGCTTCCCAGTAAATGAGGGCTCTGTGGTTGCTCAGCAGTTCCAACAGGTCCTGCTTGTCCAAGGACTGTGCAGGCTGTGTACAGAACATTCTTTCTGAGCATTTGAGGGCACAGTTGGGCCTGTCTTCCTTTCCTTCTCCTTTTTGAAAACACGTGCAATAGGAACTCACTGTCTGAAACTGGTAATTACTGGCTCAATTACTGCAGAAATGGTAATATCTTAGCTCTTCTTCACTGCTTGTGTCACCTTCACTGCCAAGAGGCTCTCAACAGCAGAGGTATGTTGTCAGGTGGGAAGAGAATTTTGGCTGCTTGCTTTATTCCTTTCCAGCTTTTTTCTTGCCCACCAGAGCAGAAGATTCTGTGGGTCTGATATGTCCTTTGAAAATGCCTGAAAGAAAATTGATCTATTACATTATGTTAATGTTTTGTACTGTCCTTTTTGAGTGGCTACATGTAAGGGCTGCTTTATTGTACTGATATGGCAATAGTTGAATAAACTTTTTCCTCGTGAAGTCAGTTATCTCCATGGTTTTTACTTGGAATTACTTTCTGTTCTTAATTGCTGAACACGTGCTTGTTAGTTGCTCTTCCTATAACTGGTTTTGTTGAGATCAGTTTTATTAGTGGGACTTGGAAGATGTGGCAGTGTTAAAAAACAGATTGCGTCTGCTTGGCTGTCTATCAGCAAGTTTCTTGCCGTTAAAAGTACAGTAAAGTTGAATTTCGAGTAACTTAAAAAACTACCTTTGCCTTCAGTTATTTTTCTTATTGGGCATGCACATTACCTGTTAATCCTTTAGGAAAACGACTGGGTGGGTTTGTTTGTGAAACTCTGGTTCATAGTTTTCCCTTGTATCCTGTGTGGATTGAATCGGACTCCTGTTTTTGAGATGGGAATGTAGCCTGCACACATGTTACAGTCAAATGTCTCACTGCTAGCTGGGAAGAATGGCTGATGTACTAGCTGAAATTAGGCATTCCTTCCAAATCCAAGTTAAGGATTTGATTCAGTAGTAGAATTGAGTGTCTGTAAACATGCTCCTTCCATATGCAGCCCTAAGTCTTTTGAAATAACACGCTCGTGAATCTGGAGCAGGTTAGTTTGAACCAGAGGTCAGCACAACACCATCCACTTTCAGAATCTGTAACTGCTGGACTGCTGGCAGTACTTGTGGAAGTTTGGTGAGATGGATTTGGTTAAGCCACAAGTTTTGAACAAATGCAAGTGCCAAAGAAGATGGTAACCAAGGCACGTTTTGGGCTCAGATCTTCAAGGTAATTGAGTGCACAGGAGAGCTGGGTGTGATAATGCGCTTGATACGCTGTATCTCAAAAGTAAACTAAACTCAACAGCCAGCTCTGCTCAGTAGTAACCAGCATTAGGGATTTTAGTCACTCACGTAGAGAAAATGCAGAAATAACGCCGAATTACTCCCTCGCCAGCAGCACACTAGATGGCAGCCTTGTCTGTACGGGTGGGCTGCCTTACGGCTGCTCTGAGCTCCTGGGGCTTGGTGTCCCTCAGAGAAGGGGGAGCACTGGTGGTTTGTGTCGCTATGTGTGCATGTAGATGCACACGTCACAGCCTTCAGAGACCTTTTAACTTGGCTTTTGGATACTGAGGGTGTTGTGCCAAAGATCATATGAGGATGCCTGGCAGTGTTAATGCCTCTGCTGCAGTCAAAGCAGAAATAATTATACTTCATGTTGTCCACTGGTACTTTCTCAGACTTGGCTGGAATAATGAGAGATCAGGAGATTTATTGTAAAATTAAGTCTTGTACCTATAAAATTGTCTTTAACTGTGTAATACGTACTGGAATTTCCTTAGATATGTATTAAGGTTGAAGGCTGAGTTCTCTTTAGATGTAGGTTATCTCTTATGAGGGAAAAAGGCTGTTGAGTACTAAGTAACTTTTTTGCCATCTAGAGAAGAGAATTGCAGATGTAGATTTGCTAAGTGGTTCTGTTTTTCTGTTACTAAAGCCAACTGCTGTCCTGTACTTTATAACTCACATACAGTGGTGTGTAAGTTTATGTGGTGCTGAGTAGTGTTCAAAACATGAACCCTTTCTTTCTCTTTTCAGAAGCCTAGTTTGTATTGTTGAGCTGATGCTTTATACATAAATTAGAGATGTTTCTAAATCTGGCAAATATTTTTAAAGCTTATATATTTATGACAGTAACACTTAAGTAAATATACACAGCCTTCATTAGAGGATGAAGATGTCACAATTTTTCAGGCTGGCATGACCATCAGATTTCGTGTGTCGGGGGGCTTAATGTCAGTGTGTGCAGTGATGGGTACTGCTGGGGTGATTAATCACTTCCCTTGTAAAAGGAGATCCAGTTCCTAGGACAGAATACATTGCTTATACGTGGTGAGTGTTTTCCTAGTAGAATGATGCTGGTTGTAGTAAAAGGTAATGTGCAATTGGATGGATTTCTGAACTGAGCACCTTTGTGGAGAGCTGTGACACGGAGTGACAGATTGGAGCTCCTGGCTCTTGTTGTTTCTCTGTTGTTGGTGTTGCTGTGCTCATCAGTTAGTGATGGGCCAGGAGCAACATCTGATGCTGCATTTCTGACAGCATTGTGAAGAAGTAGATTTCTTAAACAGCTCCTGTAACCACTTAATCATCTATGCAAAATTGAGAGCCAAGAAAGTGAGTCTGCTTTTTCACTGGGAAAAAAAAACCCAGCCTGGCTTTCATAGCATTACACAAAGACTGTTGTTAGGCTGAGGATCACCTTGGTGCTCCAGCAGGGACAGGTGTGGGTGCAGACTCCCAGGTACTCTGCCTGTCTCCTTGCCGGTCTGTGCAGCAGGAAGGAGCTGCCTGGACCAGCTGTGCAGGCAAGAGCTGTGCTTCTTACAAGCCTTTCTTTGTCAAAACCCCCTGCCAGAGAAAATATTCCTCTCTCACCCTGTACAGTGCATAGCTTTGCATAGGTGTAAGTCCTGCCATTTTTATTTTATTTTACTTTATTTTTTTGTTCTGTTTCATTTTGTTTTTTACAGACAGGCTGGTGGACAGGAGAGCATCTTCAGATAAGAATGTGGAGCCACATGCTGCTCCACAGACAAGTCCTCCTGAAGATCCCTTTGGTTCTGTTCCTTTCATTTCTCAGCAAGGCAAGTTCCATCTGTGACATGATTACCTCGTAGCTGTATGCATACGTACATATAGGTATATGTGTCTGCTGAAGTGTGCACAGCAGTTCAGTGACCAAAGAGTGGCAAAGGGCTCGGCTGCCTCCTAACAGCACATGGGTTGAAGGGATGTGTTACTGTGTTCATTACCTCCAATTAAAACCACTTGTGCATCCAGCTTCTGGTGCCTGTGGAGCCTTGGGACAGACTGCGTAGGGTGTGGGTCTGCTGGGCCAGTACGATGGGCATCGCCCGGGCAGAACCACAAGTGCTTTTGCTGAAGGCAAATTCCTTGCTAAGGCCGAATTTTGTTACTTCCTTGTAGTCTGCTTCTGACTCACACCGTTTCTGTCGTTCAGTTCTCCAGCCAAGTGAAGACAGTAAGCTTCTACGCATTTAATGCACAGTTTTGGTACAAATTGACTCAAACCCAAACGTTTTATATTGTCTGTACATGGGGAGGGTGGGCATTCATTATTGCTTTTCAGTTCAGCTTTGGCTATGTTTACCTTGAAGGGAAGTAAAAATAATTTGTTATGTGGGCATTGTGAGTGGGAAGCTGCATCATCCTGCAACTTAAGCAACAGTTTTAACATTTGGTTGATCAGCACTTTAGTATTTATTTTGGTACCTTTAACAAAGTAAAGCCTGTGTGGTAGTTGAATGGTAAAAGGAGCATCAGTCACTTCTGGAGCCTCTTAGGTTTTGTTGCGAGTTCTTGTGTGATAAAGGTGCCTTAGTATGACTTGTTAAGACTGTTCTTATGGAAGTTCAAAAGCTCAGGTAACATGCCTTAAAATAAATCCGCTGGGGTCAACCTAAGTTAGTACCTGTGTTTCCTTTCGCTTTGATCTTGCGTTCTTGGAGGTGCTCTGCTAGGGCTGCATAGTGCTCACCAGTGCTCCATGTGGTGAAGGGCGGACAGGGTAATGCTGTTGTGTTCTGCAAAGCCTTTGGTAAAAATCCCTCTGCACCCATGGCTGCTTCCTGTCCCTAGACCTGAATTCATTCTGCTCGGTCTAGGACTGTGTTCTTAGTTCGTGTTTGTGTTCTGCTCACTCAGGACAAGTTCACCTTCTGTCACATTGTTCATGTTCAGTAGTTCAGTGCCATGTGAAAGCCATTTAAGTGAAGAAGGGTTTGCCCTACAGGTGCTGTTTGGAAGGGGTTTCCCTGGCATCTTCATTCCAGAGGTTGCTTTGACTTATAGGTGAGCCTGAATTCACATGCAAAACAAACAGGAATAGTTTACACTCCATTAAGATGGGGACCATCAGGTACTCAGTCTCCTGACAAGTATTCGTACCCTTGTGTCCGGAGATTACTTTATTGCTTTCCTCGCCTGACATCTTGCAAATGCATTTGATTGTTGCTGGTTTTTAGATGGTTACAATATAGCTTTAGATTGTAACAAACGTCCTCACTGTATTGTATGTGCTTAATTTTCTTACTTGGAATCCAAGCTCTAATTCTTGACATACTGAAAAAAAAAAGGGAGCTGCTTCTATTAAGGGGAGGAAAAATTTCCAGAAATTCAGTCATGACTGAAAAACCAGGCTGTTTGGGACATGTTGAGCTGGTTGTGAACTGGTAGCTGTGGCACTGGGAAAAAATTGTGAATTTTTCAATAGCCTTTTTTCCTATGGACTTGTAAGTGGCATTTAAACAAGAGTAAATACTGGCTTGGTTTCAAGGAAGGTATTGTTAATTATGTGTTAACTGTGAATTGCACTTGGTAAACAAATCAGATACAATAAATCTTTAAATGGTAATATTCATCTTTTAAAAGCTGGTTTGTGTTCCCCACTGAACTGTTCTTGGTAATGTCTTGAAAAAAGGTGTTGCAAGACAGCTAAGAAAAGGAGAAAGCCGTTGGCTTGGACATATTTAATTTCTAGCTGACGGCTTTCTGGGGCAAACTTGGCAAATGTGCTTCCCTAATACTTTGATTTCTGCTTGTACTTAACACTCTTGTGTGACATGTTATTTTTGGTTTGTTCCTTGTGATTGTGAAACATGTAACTGAGAAGTAAACCACCTGTGTCCCTTACTCAGGACATCCAAGGGCAGGTGACTGCTTGGCAAGGGGAGCAGGGGGTTAATACTTTGAGTGCAATTCCAGCGTTTGCGAGAGAGACTCTCGGATCTTGTTTTAAAGCACAAGTGTCATTTCCTTATTGTAACGTGTCTTGGGCCAAATGTGAAGTGTGTTAGCACTGTTTGCCCAGCGCTCTGACTACTGAGTTCTGACTTGTTGAATTACAATGAGATGAAATGTTGACCTTGTATATACAGGATCTTTAAAGTAAATAAAATTGACCTCGTTGAAAAGTGACAGTTCTTACTGAAGTTGTGTTTTTCTATATTGACCTTTAAGTTCCAACTTAAAGGTTGGTTTTTTCCTGCTTGGTTTTCCTTGCTGTGGCATAGGTCTGATGTATAAATGGTGCATGTGGGCTGTGGCTCAGTAGAGTCACCAGAGGATTCCTTCTGTTTTGGAGGCTTAAGCGTTCTCTGCTGAAAGCAGCTCTTCACTCAGTAACTAACTGATTCCTGTCACCTCCTGAGAGAGAGCAGCAAGATGATGAATATCATCTGTCATCTTTCGACTCAGCATCATCAAGTGCTGGTAATCTGGCAACGTAAATGTCACCAGGTATGTTAAGGTGTGTCTGGGAAGGTGAGGCAAGGGAGCAGCAGAGGCTGGAATTGGAAACCTTTGGTCATCGATGGGAAAGTCTGTAGGCTGCTGTGACTTGGGATATGCCTTGTGGAGCTGAGAGTGCATTTCAGGCTGGAACTGCTGCAAGGATCACCAGGAAAAGAAACCTGGAACTGGATGGACTGTAGCTGCTTGTCTGTCAGACCTTCTGTGCTTATTCTTGTCCTGTGGGAATGGAGAGCCAGCAGCAACATGTGTCCCTTGGCGTGCACAGAGGGAAAGGGGTGTGAAATGAGCTAATGGGTGTTGGGTTCCTCTCCATCTGGGGAATAGGGAAGCACTGTAGAAGCTCTTGATGTCTCTCACCCTCAGTGTGTATCCTGTTAAAAGCGTTCTCACAGGTAAACTTGCTACACACACTACTTTATGCCTGAATTTTTGTGGAAAATAGTAGTGCCCTAGACCTGAGATGACTGGAAAAGAAACTTGGCCCTGGGAAAGAATGCCAGTGCTTGATCTGATAGAAACAAATGCGATATTGCAAACTTCTTAATGAAAGAGAGAGAAGACAGCGCAACTGAATAGCCAGCACTGGGGCACTTAGGCACTTCACATGTGGAAAACAGATCCTGGTTCTGGAATGCCCGAAACTGGATGGTGACAGTGGAAAAAACATCTCCTGTGGTCAGCATTTTGGAATGGAAGTTTTTGATTCAAGTGTGTGTTAACCAGCTTGCGTTGTAATCCCCTTTGTTATTATCGAGTGTTTCAGAAGCTCAGGAGAAACACGTTTTGTGCTGCTTTCAAATGTAAGAAGGAAATGTCATGAATATAGTACAGTTTGCTGGTGAGTTGTACTCAGTGCCTTTGGTCGTCTTGCATTTATTCACACTAATGATTTGTGGGATGAAGCCAGGCTAGGATGGCCTTTTGCTTCCCTCAGCTTACACTGCGATTCCAAGAAGGAATACAAGAATTGAGGTAACACTCAAAATTATATGGATAGGCTGTGTGAGAAGTGGAGATGTTGGGAAATGTTGCCTGAAGCTGTTTCAGGCATTGGGCACCTGTGGAGAATCCTTGGTGAGCAGTCTCCTGGCTTGGATCTTGGGATAGGATTCTGGTTCGGGTCATCTCATTAACAGTTCTGCTGAATGTTGGTACAGATCATGCGTGCTGTAGACGTGATCAAGTCACTTGGTTTTTTTAGCCTCCATGGGTAACCCCTTCCGAGCCACTGCAGGCCTGTTCTCTGTGCAGAGACTGAATAAAAGCGAGTCCAGTTCTGTAGCAGCTTCCTTCTGACTTACAGACTTCCCACACGTGGTGACGTGATGGTGTCTTCAAATGGTCACCGCAGGTGTCTGTCTTGGAGTAAGAGGGGCTTTGTGCTGTGGTGTGTATTGTCCCAGCTGTGTGGATCTTGCAGAAAACGAGCCGGCTGTGTGCCAGACAGCAGTGCCATGGGAATCATCTGGAGGCTTGGACACATCCCTGAGGATCCCCTGCTGCAGTAGGTGCTGCTGGGTGTGCACTACGTCACAGCGGAAACATGTGATGTTCTGGCAGGAACAGACATGGGGGATGATTATTTATTCAGTTGTTTTTTCTGTACTGCTTCTAACAGGGTTTCAAACCGCTGCAAGTTCTGTACCATGGCTGTGGAGCCCTGGGACCACTGTGCAGTCTGGGCCTTTGAGTGAGACACAGCTTGCTAGAATTTAAGAAGAAATTATTAATATCAGACCAGAAGAAACAGAAAAGACTTGAGCCGCTTTTACAACTTGAAAAATGCTCCTGCCAACAGTTTGTGTTTCTTTGACAGCTGATGTTGATTGTTTAAAGATGCCCAGACCTGTGCAGCGATCTGGCTGTTGTACAGCATTTCAGGTTTAGGTAACTTGACAGAGTAAGTTCCAATCAATATTTGTACTCATTGAAAGTTTTGCTGATGTTACTCTATACCTTCTTGGCTGTAGTTTCAGCTATTCATAATGCTTGCTGAATGCAGATTCAGGGTATTTCCCTGTATCAAGATCATCTTACACTTCAGCTATTTGAGAAATCGCTTCCTAAGTAACCTGAAATTGTTCACCCATCGTAGGCATAAATGTCTGGGCTCTGCCAAGGGTCTGCTTTTTCTCTCCAAAATGATCTTCCGATTTTTTAAAAGTTTTTTTCGCATCTTGGAGCAGTCATGGGCACGTTGCACTATTTTTTTGTATTGCACTTTAATCTCTGGATTAATTATTTAAAACAAGGTCGGCAATAGCTGCCAGGCACAAGTGTGATGTTCTTCCATTTCTGTTGTTCTTGAAAATAGAGGTGATAAGACGTGTAAATCCATTACAGTGTTGAGCAGCTGCCGCCCTGGCTGTTGTCAGAGAACGGGCGCAGATTTAGTTGCAGCCCGCCGGTAATCCTTGGGCTGACATGTGGCAAATTGTTATGAAATGATGGTGGCAGTATGTTCCCAATTCCAAGGGAGCTTAAAGCTCTTATGCCCCACTCTTGGGCCACCCCTGCAATACCCTAAAATGAGGGACCAGCAGAAGGCATGTAATTACTGCGGTTGTTAGAAGGAATTCATCCTCTTATAATCCTGTGTCTCGAAAAAGAACATCAGAACAGAAAATTTCCTTGAAGATTGGGATCTTCTTATATGATTAAAGATGTTCCACCTGGCTCGCGTTTGAGCAAAGAACAATTGTTCCCTACAAGCTGCAAACCTGATTAGAAGTGTGGTAATCTGAACAGCACATTGCAAACAGATGTTGCTCACCAGTGTGCAGCATTGCCATATAAATACGTATTTGAATGTCTCTGCAGCGGTGTAGCCTGACAAGATTGCATGAAATCGACGTGACACACTTCAGTTTGGAAATCTGTTTGGCCAAAGCATTCAACTGTCACTGAGCGGGGGCATCTCCCTTTTGGGGGATTGTTTCTGTGTGTAGTGCTCTTTATTTCATTTGCTAACTTCATTAGCAGTGAAACAGGGGCAACTGTAATGTAGAAAACTGAACTATTCCTCTCTTAGTTTAAAAAATGATAGTTCTAGGGAGGATATTTTTGTTTCTTTGGTTTTGATTCTTGCCTGATGCAGTTTTATCCCTGTTCCTGGGGCTAACCTGAAGCCACTGCAGCTGCAAAGGTGGGTGCAGAGATGGGTTGTTCCCTCAGGGTTGGCCAGGCAGGGCTAAAAGTGTGCGAGATGAGTATGTTAGAGTAGTTTATGCTTAGAGCAGGTAGGTCTGGTTGTTTCTAACACCTCGACACACACGGAAAGATAAAGCAAAATATTTGTTCTTTCCTGACACACTCCAGTTTGGGAGCAGTGACATGACCGTTCTGGAAATACGCCTTGGAGTAAAAGTGTTTTATTCAAACCCACGTTTCAGGAGCAGTTGCTGTTCACAGCATCATCTCATGTGTGCCGCCTGCTTTCCAGGTGACACTGTCAATGTAGGGTCATATGTGCTGACTCTGCAACTTTGATAATAGTGAGCTCTTAGTGGAGGTTTTGCGTTTCTAATCACCATTGGGTAATTCCCAGTCTCTACGTAATAGCTAGACACTGGTTTCCTGCTGCAATAAGCAAGTCACACTGATAACTCTGGCAAGGAGACTGGAAAAGGAGTAATCTCAGCTAAAGAGCTAGAAATTTGGAAACCCTGTTCAGAAACCGCTCCTGAGCTGAGATGCAGATATTGGCTGTGCTGTGATGGTGTTAGAACAGGAAAAAGTCTTCTTGCTGTGTCTTTGACTGGCCTCAAAATGAAGGTATTTTGGATCGTGTTTTCTCACGTACAGGGGTAGACGTTTACAAATACGCACCTTAAGCTTCCCTTTCCTGTGGGCTGCCTCATTCCTGCCGGCACAAAGGCTGCTGTGTGCTGTATCCAGCGTGCCGTGGCATTGCCCTCAGTGGAGCAAGAGCCCACAGAACTGACCGGGGCCAGGACAGACTGCTGTGGGCAAAGTAAAAATGAACAAGTACATCAAACTTCCAGTGTTCTCGTTGGCTGCTCGAGCACTTCCCCTGTGTCTGCTTCTGTCAGCCAGAAAGGTGCTCAGCATTTCCTTGAAGAGCGCTTCAGAGCTCCAAGTACAGGTGGAAAACACCTGGCTTCTGTGTTGCTGTGGATGGATGTCTCCAGCAAGAGGGATTGCTCAGTGAATTGTTCCTGGCTTCATCCTCTGGAGATTCTAGTTGTTAGACTCAAGAGAGGAAACCTTAGGGTGCTAATACAGACTCCTGAATGGCTGGGTTGTCTTGATGCCTGATTCCCAAGATGATTTGCTGTGTGTTGACAGCAAGAATCACAGTTGTGAACAACAGGTGGGTCTACTGGGATGCTGGAGCAGCTGGGGTGCCAGTGCCAGTGCATGGAGTGTGCTGTGGGCAATGTCCTCTTTGCTGTACCATCTGTCTGGAGAGGTCTGGGGCTGAGAGCTTGCACCTCATGTGCCTCAGGTTGCCCCTTCAGCAGCTCAGCTGCTCTTGGTAGAGGTTGGGTGTTCTGTCTCGTCAGCGCCCATTACAGTTTGTTTTCTAGGGACTCTGTGGCAGCACTTAATAAATAATATTTAGACCTTTTGGGAAGTCAGGTGTATTAGATAACACTGTGGTTCAGTTCTTCCTTGAAAAAAGAATTGCTTTATTAGTTGTTAACTGCATATTGAGATTAAGTGCAAAGGTCTAACCATTCCTTGGGACTGTAAAGTCCTGTGGATATGGGCACAGAAAAGGTTTGGGCCTTTTATTGTGTAAGTGGTGTTAACATCTAACCTAGAAATAGTCCCTTTTCCTTCTTTTAAATCTATTTGCATTTATGCTAACATTAGTGTTCCAGTAAATATTGGAAACAGGAGGATTTGGAGGATAGGGGGTTATATAGTGCAATGTGAAGGCTGTACCTTTGGGAAATCTAAAGTAAGCAGCCAAATAATCCAGATTCTAATTTAGTGGGTAAAGCAAATACGTAGCATTTAAAATTACAGTAGATAAGAAGCAATCTGACACCAGAAGGCAAGAAGAAACAGCTCAAAGCCCTAATCACCTGATGTTTTTAGTCATTCTAGTCGTTTTGTTTTTAAATCCATACATAAATTTCATTGCTGCTGAATTTTGATTATTTTAAGTGTAACTGCAGAGGAGCAAGGAAGCTGGTGGATGAGGAAATCAGCTGTTAATTCCCTTTAAAAATGGAAGAAATAGCTCTTGTAAAACTGGAGCATAGAAAGAATAGAATCTGACTCGGCCTGGAAGTTGCATGCTAGTTTCCTTGTGAAAGAAAGAATTAGCTGAGAAAATACTTTGTATATTGCAAGAACAAGAGTTATGAGCCGGATTCTGGCTGAAGGTGTTTTATTGAGAAGTAGCGGATGCCTGTAGCCATCCCTAGCTTTTTCAATCCGTTGAACACATGGAGTGGGTTAAATGTCAGTGTTTGTGTAACAAAGCCCTAAGTGGAAGATGTTGGTTTTGGTTGGGTGAGGTCAGGCTTCCAGTGCAGTGCTCTGGGTAGAGTTCTCTAATAACTGCTTGAACAGGAGCAGCCCCGGCCCCAGCTGATGTCACATGCTGAAGGTGTGACAAGCTCGTCCCCGATGCCAGGGTGCCTGTGACAGAGTGGCACATAGGTTTTGGGCAGTGGCTCTGTGCCTGCCAGGAAGTGAGTTCTCGCTGCTGTTGCTGGCGTGTAACATTATGCACCTTATCTGTGGCCAAGAGACGAGGACATCTCAAGGGCAAATGTGCTTTTACCCACTGGAGACCGAGTTGTTTTTATTTTCCTCCTGCTGCTTCTCTTCCAGTAGAAATCCAAGTCAGTTGCCCTCCTGAAAACATCTCCTGACAGCACGAGGCTCTCATGCAGGGAGAAACCGGGCTTGCCAAGTCTCGAGAGCTGTGCCAGCGTCACTGTGCAGCCTCCCCTGCTCTGCCTGCTCCTGCCATCTCTTTTTTTGTACTACTGCAAAATTTTTACTGCTTCTAGTGTTCCCAAGGCAACCACACCACAGAAGACTGATCAGTGACTTGTTCTTTCAGTTCTAGTTGTCAGTGAATAGTGGGGGGGGAAGCTGGCAGAGGAAAATGAGTAGATAAATTTCCTTGCCATAGAGAAGCTGAGCTGACAGGTTGCATTTAGACACAAAGCAGAAAGCGCTGTTATCAAACTTCAGGTAAAGTAAGAGCTTTTTGTGCCTCAGTTGCTGCAGGAGTTAGAAGGAGCTTCTCTCATGACCAGATGGTTGTTTGTCAGAGCAGACTATTAAAGTAGACGCACATCCAAAAGTAGCTTGTCTGCTTAAAAAAAATACAGAAATTTTAAGTGTTTAAATCCTGCTGTCTCCCGTTTCCCCAGAGGAGAGTAGCTGTATAATGACTGGGTTTGAAAAGCTGTCTCTAGAGATCAGCTGTATCCATTGGTCCCTTCTCTATGCCCCAAAAATGCTGGTACTGTATTTCCAGGCACCGTGTGCTCAAGAAGTAAAGCTGGCAGCTCTGACTGTTGATTTTATGAGTGTTGTCGGAAATATCAGATCTGATTTTTAGCTCATTTTCCTCCGTAAGTACAGGATACATGTTTGCATCAGCTCCTGGGATGTGTGGCTGTGGGGTGTGTGGAGTAAGTTTTGCCTTTGTATGTTTTAAGTTTTCTTTTGCTTTTTTCTTTGGACCTGCAGGTTCCTCTGGAAAACAAGTGGATCACTCAGCCAGCAATCAAGGAAATAACTTAGGGACCTCAACAAAGGCTGGAAAACTGGGCCACGCACTTAGAGATCCCCGGCCAGGGAGGAAAAGTGCAGAGGGACACATGACAAAAGGTGGTGAGGAGTCAGAGAGTGATTTTGAATCTGATCCTCCTTCTCCCAAGAGCAGTGAGGAAGAAGAAGAACAGGAGGATGAAGAAGTCTTGCATGGAGAGAATGGAGACTTCAATGATGACAACGATACAGAACCGGAGAACTTAGGCCACCGACCTCTCCTCATGGATTCTGAGGAAGAGGTGGAGGAAGAGGAGGAAGAAAAACAGAGCTCTGATTCTGATTGTGACCGTACCAAGCAAAAATGTGTGGAAGGGCTCCTGAGCACTCGGTTCAGAGATGGTGTGGGCAGCGGTGAAATCACAGAGCCCAGTTCAGTGCCTATGTCCTCGCCTGAGGTGCCAAGCACCCTGATCGACCCTGGCCAAGAATTCGATGTGTTTGGAGCTGTGCCCTTTTTCACTCTGCAGCCTCAGGCAAGAGAGAAGATGGACAAAGATGTTTCTTCTCAGGTGGCTTTTCCCAGCCTAAGCCAAGAGCAGGATGACTTTGATGTTTTCACAAAGGCTCCGTTCAGCAAAAAGGTGCCCCAGCAAGACGGGCAGGGGTCGGGGATGGAGCCTCTGCTCTCCCCCACCTCTCCACGGAGCGTGGATATCTTTGGCTGCACCCCGTTTCAGCTGTCCCTGCTCCCCAAGTCTGCTGGGAGTAGAGAGGACCTGTTTGGGCTGGTTCCATTTGAGGAGATCACAGGGAGCCAGCAGCAGCAGCAGAAGGTGAAGCAGCAGCGGAACCTGCAGAAACTGTCTTCCCGCCAGAGGCGCATGAAGCAGGAGGTGTCCAAGAACAATGGGAAGCGCCATCACGGCACCCCCACCAGCACGAAGAAGGGGCTGAAACCCAGCTACCGCACCCCGGAGCGTGCCCGCCGGCACAGGAAGGCTGGCCGCAGGGACTCCCAGAGCAGCAACGAGTTCCTGACCATCTCGGACTCCAAGGAGAACATCAGCGTGGCCTTGACCGACAGCAAGGATCGAGCCAACCCTCTGCAGACGGACGAGACTCTGCTGGATCCTTTCGGAGCCAAACCCTTCCACCCGCCAGACCTGATGCGCCATGCCCAGCACCAGGGCTTTGGGGACAGCCGTGGGGACCACGGCACGGTAGTCGTGGCTGGCAGGCCGAGGCAGAGCTCCTTGCAGGGGGCCGTTCACGGTGGGGACGGGCTGAAAACAGATGACTTTGGTGCGGTGCCCTTCACAGAGCTGGTCGTGCAGAGTACACAGGGCCAACCACAGCAGGCGCTGGAGTTAGATCCCTTTGGAGCCGCTCCGTTTCCTTCCAAACAGTAAAGGCTTCTAATGGGTTCCCCCCACTCCACTTCTCCGAGTCCCTTAATAAAGGTTTAGTGGAGTGATTTATGTGGTTGAAATGCCAGGGGCCGGGGTTGTACAGCTTGTTCAGGTTGAGAAGGCAATGGCCTGCGTGCACGATGGAATTGCAAATGATGGCTGATTCTGATTGGGGGCTTTTTGAGAAAAAGAGAAACAAATCAGGAGCGTTGTTTTCTTATGGCAGATGGCTCCCAGAACGAAAGAGGGAATTGGATATGAATCCCTGTCACTGACTTGGGGCCCTGGGACATACTGTCATTCTGTGCTGTGGTGTTGCCTTTCCATCCCTCTGCCCTGTGCCCAGGTGGAGCAGAAGAGGCAAGGAGCACATGGGAAATGTTTTCCATATGTGCAGGGGGCTGATGAACTGCAGTGCTTCTTCGTGTCTCAGCAGACCTAAGAACCAAGACATACTAAAATCCAGATTATGTGCTGGAAATAGTCAAGTCTTTGCTTCCTAGGTGAAAACTACCTTTATTAATCATAAAAATAAAGTAGCCTCAAGAGGCTGTGGCCCAGAGTTCCAGAGCACAGCTATGGCTTGGGACCTTGCCGACATCTATGCAGCTGCAGAGATGAAAGGCAGATTTTTTTTTGTGTGTGTGCCTAAATGGTCAATTTTTTTTTTAATAGTAAGTGCCATTAATGTAAAATAACAAACTGGAAATATGGAGTCAAAACTAAAGAAGCAGATAATTTACTGATCTGTGAGGAAGCCTTAATGTGGGGGAGTGAGCCAGCAGGGACACGGCTGGAATTGCAGCACTTGGGAGGCTCCTCAGCACACTGGAAGAGGGGTTGTCCTTGCACACACATGGAGTGTTTCAGATGACTTGCAGAGTTGACTGTGAGGTGCAGCCATTGGATTGATTTGATTACAAACTGGGATTTGTGTCTGTTTTCCTCTTGGATTTTTATTGCAAAGAGGATGTGTATTCTCTCAAACCTGTTGTTTTTTTACTGCAATAGTTTTATGAAATGACTGTAACTTAATGCTCTTTTAAGGTTTGCTAAATGCACTGAGCTTTGGAGAAGCTTCCTGCCCTGGCTGTGTTCCAGCAGGAGCCGGTGGCTGCCGGACCACTGAGCTACATTTCACCCCACGGAGCCTTATGGGCAGGAGCCCTGTCCTGCTGCCAAGGACCTCGGAGGCATGAGGGACCCCGGGAAGTGCCTCAGGTGATGGAAGGAGGTGTGAACACTGTTGAGCATAGGGTTCCCTTCCTGTGGTGTGGAAGCTGGTGCTGTGTGTAGGCGGGACAGGTCCGCTGCCTCGCAGCTTGTCCTGAGCCCATGGACACTGTCTGTGGAGCCAGTGCCCCTCAGGACAGCCCAGCCTGTCTGCCTGGGTTCCACGGCCATCCTCAGGGGGACACGGAAGGAGGTGATTCCTCGGCTTGTCTCACCTTTCTGTCCTGCTCCACTGCAGGCTGAGGAGTAGGTAGCTGGGTGTTTGTACATGGAGGACATGACTGTTTGTGGCCGGGTGTCCTCACTTTCCCCCCCTGCCATCACAGGTGAAGTGAAATATTCAGGGTTGTGAGCTTTTCCCCCCCCCAAAGCCTCCTGCTGGATATACAGGAGATCTGTGATCCTGAGATCTCTGAGGGAGGGATTTGATCCCTTACAATATTCACTGAAAACACATTGAAAACAAATCACGTGACTCCTTTGGGGTCAGTTTGATAAAATGCCCCCTAGAATGTATGTGAGATTGCTTCCCTTAGCCCCGGAATCTGAAAGTTGCTCATAGCTATCTGTACAACCTTCATCTTCCTCAGTTTCGTTTCTCACAGGGTGTAAGGGGAATATTCCAGGTGTGCCTACTTCAGTGTGCCTTTTCCAGGCTTAGAAGTTAAGCCCTTAGGAGATTGAGTAGAAGTGTTTCAACACAGGACTTCCCAGGCTTTATTACTGCTCTTCTCACCTGTTTGGTGCCAAAGGCTGCAAGAAGCACATGCCAGTTTTTGTAGCATTTCTGACACTCAGGTTAACTGTCTTTTTCCTTTTTTTTCCCTCTGTGCATGCTTACGCGCTGCCTTTCTCAGTGTCCTTCAGAGCTGTTACCTGCCTGAAGAGCTCTTGGAACAGAGTGAGATGACAAATGGAGCAGCGGGGTGGACACAAAACGAGAGTTAAACCATGGTCCTAAATGTGACTGGTCCTCGCCAAAGCCACGCTGTTGCTGTCTTCCCAGTGGGAAAGCAGCGGGAAGGGTTAACGATGCAAGTGGCACTGGGGCTTGGCTCCAGGGCCCAGGAGGAGAGGTGGGGGCTGTTGGACACACAGGGAGGAGGCTGGGCATCAGCAGTCCCAGTGTGGGCAGAAGTGATCAGGTAAATTAAAAATAGAAGGAAATGTGTTCATGTGTTGTTGGTTTACCCCGAGACTCCAGGCTGAGGCGTGCTGCAGGGGCTTTTGGCAGAGGGTCTGTGCGTGCTTGTATCGCAGCACAGCAAAGCTGAAGGGAGAGATGAGGCAAAGGCAAACTGCAGACCCCAGTGACTCTAGAGCCAGCATAACACCTCTGGTGCACTAGTTATGGCGTGTGATATTTGCCTCCTAATGGCCTTAACAAACTTGGCTCTTTATACTCAAGATACCAAACAGGTTTTTGCTTAAATGTAATTTTTGTCTCTAGAGTTAGTTATTTTATCTTTTCTCATGGTCGATGTAAGATTGGTGCACCCCGCTAAGCTGACTTTGCCTGGTACATGTAGTTCATACACAACTAAACCCAAGTTTGGGGTTATTTTCAGCCACTATCCACTATTCAGAGGAGGTAAAATGTGTGACTGTCAGGGAATGGGATATCCTTTGCCTTTTTTCAGGGTGTGTGGAGTGCAACGTGACCTTACCTGGAATCAGGAAAGCCCTTGCTGCAGTAGGTATGTACGTGCTGCCTGTGGCAGCGAGAGGGCAAGGTAAGGGGTTGACACTTCCCTTCCAGCCAAAAGTCTTAGTGGATTTTTACAGCTTCTCCTTCATTGTGCTGAGGGACTGAAGCACAGGCCTCCTAGGATCAGTTGCTGGAGAGAGCACCTGTCCCAAGGTACTAAGAAGCCCTTAGTGGTTGTGGTCATTGAAAGAAAAACCAGGTAGTTGTGTTTGTCTGCGGACTCAAAGGGCCTGGAGGTGTATAATTAATATAATTAATGCTTTGGCTGCCCTGTGGTGGTTGGGGGGGGCTCTGTGAGCACCAGCACTGGAGGAAAAAGCTTCTAATCATTCTGGGTGTCCCAGTTAGTAAAACCAAGTACTGTGAAAATAAGTTGATATATTTGCTACTGTGAGAATAAGAGTTTATCTGGAGTTTTTTTATACTATATCGTGTATTTTTATATATGAGAAGTATATATAAAATATACACATGCTCGCACACATCACGTACCCCTTGGAATTGCTGTGGTTTTGGTAACCCAGCAGCCCCAATCATGTTTGTGACTTGAGTGAATATGAGTTAAGCACCAAGGGTGGCTGCTGTGTTAATGTTCCACAGTGCTTATTTTGAAAGGAAATCAAGGAGAGTGTGTATATGGCTAAAGTTGTGACTGAGGCATCACCTAGTACTAAAGAGCATAAAAACTATTTTAAAATTGCTGGCATTCAGCTTTTAAGTGCACTTTCCTGAACTACACTTCCATTTCTTGTTAGAGTTTCTAAAGCTTTTTTGTGTACTACTAAAGCGAGAACTTTTAACTTCTTTTGTGAAGCTGATGTACATCATAAAATCCTTGGAGTTGTTAAATAAAAGAACGTGGTAACAGTGCCTTTGCAGGTCTCTTCAACACTGCATTGTGAAGTATTCATGTGTAGCCTTTGATTTACTCATAAGCAGTGCTGCTGCTGCTGAATGATTTTGTGGCTGTAAGCACCTGTGACTCTCTTAAAAGTGTTTTAAGTAGTTGTATTTGCTGCCCAATCATCTTGCTTTGTCCAGCTGGTTAAAAATCTGTGGTGGATCGTGTGTTATTTTGAATTCCTTCGGTTCAGTGTTACTCCCTAAACCCTTCCTGCAGAAAGGTCATGTACGGTTCCCAATGCCACTGCTGTGGACAGAGCTTTACACTTCTGGACAGAACTATACTGTGGTTTGAGCCCCTTCGTGCAGTTGTTTACCTGGAGCAGGTTTTTTGAATGCTCCTTGTATTGATTTTACTCGTGGGTGAGCTGAGGTAAGAATGGAAATGGTCAAGAACAGATAAAGGAGCAGCAGGACTCTGTTAATAAAGAATAGTGCTAGGAGGCTGCACAGCTGAGTTCACCAGCAAATTCATCTGGAGATGCTCCCCCAAAATTCCCTGTCTGTGTAACCCACAGGATGTGGCACAAGCCATTCCATGGCTGAGCTATTCCCATCTATTTTGCTGCATGAGATGCAGGAATGATGTTACTCCAAGGAAACAGCCAATGAACTGGAATTTATTTATAGGTTCAGTATGTACATCAAAGACCATCATGCAGCTTGATAAACTGTATCAAGTAAAAATGCACAGCTTGGCAATCAGTTTCCTTATTTGGTGAAAACTGCTAGAATAGTTAAGAGTTTCCATTAAAAAAATACATTAGCAAACGCTAAAGTCAGTATTATTTCAGAGCACAGACACATTCTTCAGGTATTGCTGTACACATAACACTGGAAACAGACTTTTATACTTGCAAGTTCCTTGTCAGGCTTCAGTAGTAGTAATTAGTGCACTTGAAACTTGCCTGGTTGTCAAGTTAAAAGAAAATTATATAAAAATCAGTGTTTACACTGAAAGGCTTAAAGCTCTGGGAGCTGAATCGTTAATGCAGAGTCAGTTTTGCCAATACTTGTTTATGGAGTTAAAAAAAAAACCAAAACAACAAAAAAGCACCAAAACCACCCTCTGACCTGAACAGACAGCATCCCTGTCCAGCACATCAGGAAGAGTTCATATTCTGCCTTCTCCATGCCCGAGAAGTTCAGATGCCTCTCCAGAAGCTTCCACCACCACTCCACGTGTCCTTGGCACACCCTGACGGGAAAACGCGGGCCCTCTGCTCCTCCGCCTTAGCCCCGGGAGAGGCAGCTTTGGGGGACGAACAGAGCCTGCCTGCCCTCATTAAGTCACTGCACGGAGCCAGCCTCTCCCGGTGGAGTACGGGGAAGCCCTTTCCACAAGGACAAAGCCACTTAGATTAGTCCTAACGGCATCATTGCCTCTAACCTGAAAGTCCAAAGGATTTCAGTGCTGTTTGGAAGATTGGCACCCCTGGAGCTTAATTGTGCTGAGCTACAGCTACCCAATAATCAGTGTATTTCATGGCTCCCTGGTCTTCATTTTGTAAGAGATGGTTCCACAACACGTCCTGAAACTCCAGCCATCCTTTTCACTGTGGCAGGATTGTGGCAGCAAGTCCTTTCGGATAGCAGTGTCTACGAGTGCAGTATCACCCTGCACACATGGAAAGGCCAAAGGTCAGGAATTTGCATCCGCAGCAGGTTCACTGATTGCAAAACAGCAACAAACAATGACACGCAGCCTTAGTGCTACTCCTGGAATATTTCGGAATACTGATTCCAGATGACTGAAGGGATCTAGAGGAATTTCTTCAAGCGATGGCACTACCCACCTTGGGGGAAGCTATGTAAGATCTGCAATGAACATCTAGGTGTGCTGATGTGCTCACGTGATCTTATCTCCCAGGGAACGGGAAAGAGCTTCTCCAGAGCAGGACACAAATCCACTGCATTCCAGTTCATATATTCCTCTGCCAACGCTGAAGCATAAGCACATCTTCCAGGCAAAGGCTAAAGGATGCACAGCCCACAGGGCTGTGGTTCGGATCCAGGACAGTCCCACAGTTCTCATAATTTTACAGGCACGCTGTCAGGAGTGTTCTCCTTGTTGTGCACACCACCTAAAAATCTGGTGTCCAGGCCTGAGCACCCTTGGCTGAGCCCTTTGTGTTTGCCATGCAACAAAACATCCTGCTGGGATCTGCATGCCAAGTTAGGGCAGCCTCCTGCCGTCCTGCTTCAGGAAGACCTGTTTGGTGCTTGACTGCAGAGCAGGAACTGGCTGAGAAAGAAAACACCCCTCAGATCCCCGGCAGTGCTGTTGGGTTTATCCAAGCTTGCAGTTACCCTTTGTCCCAGCAGGGGGTAACAGTCCAGGAGTCACGAAAGGAACTGCCTCAGTACTTGACAGCACAGCTCATCACACGAGCTCCAGACCCTCAGAGTCACAAATCCTCTTGTGCTGCCTCTGAAACAGAGCAGGGACATGAGGTAAATCACTGTGCACGTGTAATTAGCAACTCATCTGATTTCCACAATATCCAGATCAGTGCTAAGCAGACTGAAAACCTGACAAAAGACGGAGGAAAAGGCTACTTAAGGTCAAGTACTAATGATGGTTTGAGATTATTAAGATTGTGACACTGAGCTGGAAGTGGTCTGGCAGGACTTAGTCCAGCCTGCTCTAAAACTGCTCAAGGGCCCAGCAGCTCCACAGAGCCTCAGCCAGTGCAGCAGCACAGGTGAGCGGAGTGCCTGGCATCACATCCCTGCTTTTTATTTACAGCAAGCATTGCGCCGGTCAGCACCCACTCTGGGGCAGCGACCTGAGGTTCAGGCCAAGATTGCTGAAGCTTGTGGTTAGAGTATCCTATTCCCCGAGGGTGGCAATGGCTGTACCTTGGCTCACAAGTCCGCGCCGTACTCGGAGCAGGGCTTGCTGTGTCGGTACTGCATGATGTACACCGTGGACTGGTGCCACCAGTACAGCATCACCACTGCCAGGATGTGCCACACTTGGTGGCTCGAGCCGAGGTAGTTCAGCTGGCCTGTGGGGGAGAACAGGGGCAGGGAGTTCAGCTGTTAAATTTGGCCACAGCACGTGCAGTGCAATCAGCAATCAGCCTCCTGCAGAGCTCCACGATACCCTGCCCTTGAGGGGTGACAGGGAAAGTTCTTTAACGAACTTGATGGAAGTTGTCTGCCTCTTCCCACTGTTTTATGCTGTATGGGAGCACCGCATGGGGAACATGGTCAGCCTGTTCTCTCCCAGGAAGTTCAGGACTCACAGCAAGGACTGTGATACTGCAGGAAGCTTAACTGCAGAAAAAAAACCAGCCAGAAGAGAATTTCCTACCTGGGAAGTATCTTTCTGGAACTTTGGAAATATAGAAGAGAAAAGCTACAGCAGCGATGAAGTACATGACAACTACCCGCGGAGCAAACTCCTGCAAAAGAAAAGGATGCTCTCCTATTCTGTTAGAAGGCAAAAACAGAAAAAAAAAAGTCCCTAAAGATAAAAAAGGAAAAGGCGTGACAACACTGAATCTATCCTTCCCTGCCTGCGTTAGCTATGCATAAAGCCAACGGGGATGCAAATGCCAAACTCTGGGAAAGCCTGAGTGGGAAGAAACCTCTTTTATTCCAGCCTCCCTGCTTCTGCATATAAACTACTCAGTTCAGCCTACAGCAGACATGGCACCTGTCCGTGAGAGGACACCTGCCACTCCCCTGACCCTACTCAGAACAGCCAGGGTGACGGACACTGCACTGCATATCCCACTTAAGCTGGGATCGCAGCTGCTGCACCGGAGCCCATAGGACTGCTCACACTGGGTGGTCAATAACCAGCAACTCAGTCCCCAGGTGGATTTTGTTAGCAGAATGTTTTGTTACCACGAGTGGGCCATTTTTCTGAAGTGTGGAAACAAAACGTGTACCACAGACACCATCCTGCTATGCCAGGGGAAGCCAAATGAGGAAGTGTGGGGGCACATATGCTATTGATAGGATTTTTAGAGGGCCAGTGTGAAATGCCCTGTATAAAGGCCACATACGTTTCCATATGGTGCTCTGCCACATTCCACAGCAGCTCTGGACCAGGCTGAACCCTCACCCCAGGGGACAGCCCTTCATCCAGGCCCACCCAGGCGTGTGCAGTTTGTGCTCACTGTGAACAGGAAACGTTTTCTTCAGCACCATCAGGTGTCCCTGGGTAACTGCAGCGATTTCAGGGGGGTTCATACTGGGGCACACTGGACTGTCTACACTGGCTGTACTGGGCTGCTGCTTTCACAGCATAATTCCAAGTCATGAAACAAACAGGAAAGCAGTAACATGAAAGAGCTGTTAGAGGAGGATTGTGTAGGAGACAGAGGGCTGAGCAGGTAAATGCTGATTTCTGCTGCCAACCTAGGGAACAGAAGAGGAAACAAATAATCATCCCAGTGTCTCCTGGTTGCCCTTTGGAGCTGTGGAGGCGGCCAGCCCCGAGCACTCATGCAGCCTGACTGGCTCCTTCCTGCTCCACAGCCACCTCAGCACCTGGCCCCCTGCCCTGCGGTCTGCCCGCACAGGCTGCTCCGTGCCCAGGCACAGACACACCTGGATCCAGCTTTCCTTCTCACTGTGCAACTTGAAGGCAATACCGCAGAATGAAGCTTCCCAAGCTGTCAACCCCCTCTCAACACATTTCTCAGTGTTCCCATTGGGATCATATCGACCAAAAGAATTCTGTTCTTAAAGGAATTTTAACGCCTCCTGCTTGCCCATTCATTCCCCTAGTGCAAGAGGACTCAAGGAAGATGGCAAGTGAAAAGCAAAAGGGAATCTTATTTCCTTCTTTTTTTTTTACCTGTACAATGGATGCACCAACACCGCCATTGAGCCAAACCCAGTGGATGGTGGGAATGATTCCATAGCCAGACACGGAGCAGAAGATGATGGAGCGCAGCCTGTGCCACTGCTGTGTGAGGTAACTGGGGTGGATCTGAGCAAAAAACACTGCCAGGATCATGGCCAGCACAGTGATCAAATACACCTGGCGCCAGTACTGAGGGCAAAAAGAAACAAAAGGCAAGGTTGTGGGTTTGTTATCACATGCAAAAGTCAGCTCTGGGCAGGAAATTTCAGTGACTGAGCACAGCGATACCTCAAACCTGTCCCTGCTGTGAGCACCAGCCGTGGGTCTGAGTGCAGGGCCCTGTGTTTGCCAGCTGGCACTAAGGGCAAGGGACTCTGTTGCTCAGGAGTGCCTGGCACCACATCCTTTATTCCAAGCACTTCCTGCCCCAAACGTTTTCAATGCACCTGTGCCTCACCACCCCAGTTCAGCTCCTGGACAGCCATATCCCCAGTAGGCCTTGGAAGGGAACTCATTTACTCATCCTCCATTACATGGAGAGAAGATAAGGTTGTTTCTGCCTCATAGCAGCTACCTCGTGGGCAATGCTGTTCGAATAAAGTACCTGTGATGGGACACATCCCATGGTCAGCCTCAGGCACTGGATACAGGTAGGACTGTAAAGTTTCCTTGCCTTGAGAGAAATTTGAATATTTTCTTGAGGCTTGTGCGATCAACAGTTGGAAAGGAAAACCTGCATTTGCCTGTCTCTTCAGCCAGCACAATTCTGCTGAGGTCAGAGGGATGTGTTCCAGTTCCCATCCCTGTCTCCCCACTCCTGTTCTGTTTGGACACCTGCACTGAACCCCCTTCCTGCAGCATGGAAACTACAGTGAGACCACAGGAACTAAACCCTGCAAGGACACGTGCTCCTGACTCACGTTACTGCAGTAGAAGGCATAGAACACGCCTGACACATAGCAGCCCAGGATCCCGATGGAAATTCCTGCATAATCCAGTGCCATCCAGCGCCGGCTGGTCTTCTCCGAGCGGTGACAGCAGAACAGGTGATATCCTACTGAGCAAAGCATACAGACCTACACAGAGGGCCAGAGGAGGAGGGTTACTTCCTTACGAAGGAGCAGGGAGCACAGCAAACTTCAGGTCTGCAGCTGGAGCAGGCACCTGGCCCGTGACGTGTTGTGCAGTGCACCTTGGTGCTGGCACTCGTGATCCCTGCCAGCCAGCCATAAAGCTTCTCTGGCAGGGGGAGGAGGAGCAGGACACTGCAAACCATGATACCCGATTGCACAAGTAAGAAAAGTGAGCTCGTGAGGCCAAGTGAGCTGACTGCTCCAGGGAGACACATCTGCGCCAGTACAGGGGGATGATGAATTCTGCTGGGCCAAACTGCCACAGGCAGAGCCCAAAGCCCAAATCTGCCCTGACTGCCCAGCACCCACTGTGTGCCTTTACTGAGGGAACACACAGAAATTTAACTCTTACGCACAGGCTGCTTGTTTGCTCCTAGGCTGGCTTAAAATCTGTTCCCTGAGAAGTGTTTGGTTCTCTGTGACCTTCTGCAGGAGCAGGGAGGAGCACTAGAGCAGTGCTTTCCCAGCCAGCAAGGGAGTTTTCCCCACTTGCGGCTGTACAGAGGGATCCTGTACCCTGCAGAGAACACAAACGGTGCCTTTAGCTCTCTGTGCTCTTGCAAGGACAGCGTACTTCACAGGAGCTGCAGTGGCCCATCGGAGACACACCTGAAGTCTGCTGTGCAAACAGATTCATCTGACAAGTAAGAAGTGAGGCCACCAGCCCTCCTGCCCGTCCCGACCATCAGGCCACGGCTGATCTCCGTACTCCGGTGCTTGGCCCTTTCCAGCAGCACCTGGTGCCGTCTGGAGCCACGTCAGGCCCCCCTCAAGCTGCGGAAGCTCTGAGACACGGCCTGGACAACGCACTTGTTTACTACTGACTCTCTCCTGTGCCAGCTGTGTTCAGTTTTCCCCAGCTTATGCCAGGTCAAATCCGACCCCACCGCAGCGGCTTTTACCTCGAAGAGCGATGCCACTCAAACCGCGCTGTCCCCGGAGCGACCCGAGCCCGCACAGCGGGAGGGGTTCAACACTGCCCTGGAGCCGGCGCCTACCTGGAAGCAGAAGAGGCAGACGGAGCAGATGACGAAGTCCTCGCGGGAGGCGCCGGCCGCTGGCAGCACGGCCGTCAGGTCGTAGATGCCCAGCGTGAAGAAGAGCAGGAAGCCGAGCAGGTGGCTCCAGATGTTGACGGTCTCGTTGGAGAGGATGAAGAGGCGGAGGGAGAGGAGACACAAGGCGGGGCGGGCGGTGAGCGGCAGCGGGGGCGGGGGAGGCCCGGGCCGGCGGGGCGCGCTCACCTCTTGATGCAGAGGCGGGAGGGCAGGTAGGCGCGGTATCCATCGGTGATGTAGGGGTTGTCCTTCAGGAACACCGGGATCTGCTCGTACGTGTAGAGCCGGATGCCGCGGGGCACCAGCACCGGCCAGTACTGGTAGCTGCCCAGCTCGATGTAGTGCGCGCTGCGCAGCAGCTTCTGGTGCATCCTGCCCGCCGCCGCCGCATCGGACCGCCCCAAGCCGCCCCCGCGGGCCAGGGGCCGGGATCGGGAGCGGCACCGGGAGCGGCGCGGGGAGAGGCGCCGGGAACGGCCGTGATGATGTCACCGCGTGGCGCCCACCGATGGCGTCGCCGCGCGGCTCCGCCTCGTGCTGTGCCGGCAATGACCGCGAGGGGGCGCCCGAGAGCCGCCACCGGGGCGCCTCACAGCCCTCGGAGCCGCCGCGTCCTCTCAGATGTCCCGGACCCCTCAGGGCGCCTTGGGCTCTTCAGATCTCCAGGAGTCCTCGGAGGTCTCAGAGCCGCCCGAAGCACCCGGGCGCCTCAGACTCCCGGGATCCCTCAGACCTCTGGGATCGCCCAGGACCCCCCAGAGGTCTGAGACCTCTGGGACCCTTCAGAGTCCTCAGACCTCTGGGATCGCCCGGGGCGCCTCAGAGTCCTCAGACCTGCCGGAATTCTCCGGGCCCCCTCAGAGCTCTCAGACCCACCGGGACCTCTCAGACTTCCCGGACGCCTCAGGGCGCCTTGGACTCTTCAGACCTCCAGGACCCCTGAGAGCCCTCAGATCGGCCAGAATCCCCCCGGGCGCCTCAGACTCCTGGGACCCCTCAGAGCCCTCAAACCCCCGGGACCCCCGCAGGGCCCCTCAGACCTCCGGGATCCTCCGAGGAGCCTTGGAGTCTTCAAATCCCCGCGGTGCCTCAGAGCCCTCAGACCCCCGGGGCCCCTCAGAGCCCTCAGACCTCTGGGAGTCCTCAGACCTGCCGGAATCCCCCAAGGGCCTGTCACAGCCCTCAGACTCGCTGGACCCCCCCGAGGTGCCTCAGACTCCTCAGACCTCCAGGACTCCTCAGGGTCCCTCAGACCTTTGGGACCCCCTGAGGGCACCTCAGAGCCCTCAGACCTCCGGGACCCCCTGAGGTGCCTTGGACTCCTCAAACCCCTGGAGTGCCTCAGACCTGTAAGATTTCCAGGATTCCTCAGACCTGCCAAGACCCCTCCAGGCATGTCGGACTCCCGTGGCCCCTCAGAGCTCTCAGACCCTCATGATCCTCTGGGACACCCTGGGCCCCCTCAGTCCCTCCAGAACCTCTCAGACTTCCAGGACCCCCTGAAGTACCTTGGACTCCTCAGACCCCTGGGTGCCTCAGACTCCTCAGACCTTCTGGGACCCTCCAGGACTCTTCAGAACCTCTGAACCCAGGGGGAGCCCCTGTTGACCCCCCCCCTCGGACCCTTCAGCTCCCCAAAACAACAGACACGTGCCTTTGGGCCAGTCAGCCGTTCCTCTCAGGTAGGCCCGAGTCTGCAAACCTCAGTGAGAGAGGCCAGGAACACACCTGTCAGGTCGAGCAACACTGAGGGCTGTCAGTCCCAGTGGGAATTGCAATTGCATTGTGCAAGAGCAATCTCTGGTTAATTGAGATGATGATTACTAGCATTTTGAGGGTTTCCCTATGTATTCTACGAAGTACCAAAAAAGTCTTAGTGGTGAGGAAGACTCTTCTAAAGGTTTGCATTGCCTCAGTAAGAAAAGCTGTAAGAAAAGCTGGTTGGTTACCAGCTGCTTTTAATGGTTTTTTTGCTGATTAAAAAAAAAACCAAAACGAGTGGGGGGGAAAAGCAGTAACTCCCTAGGTGTAATAAGACTTTTGGTTTCAAAGGTGCACACAAGCATGCCACAGGGTAATCCTGGTTCACCTGGCCCTCCCTGCCAGTCCTGTGGGGGGCAGGCCTCTGCAAACGTCTGTGGTCTCATTAAACCAAACAGGTGAAAGGAGTGTGTGGCATGAGGAGTGAGTTCCCATGGCAGAGATGCGTAATGTGAAGTAAAAGATGGAGATGATGGGAGTTTAAAATCCACACTGACAGTCACGGCCAGGTGTTCAACAGAACCAGCTGTGCTGTGTCACCCCCAGAGTTGTGTTACGCCGTTTGGTTCCCCACCTTAAGTTGGATGTGGTCAGCAGCAGCTCTCGAATATTTGTACCAATCACTGAGATTTCTTCGTGTCAGTGTCCTGAAAGCGCTGTTGCTCCTGCCCCTGCAGACCTGCTGGCAGCTCCTCCTCCCTCCTGCTCAGCTGCTCTCTGCGGGCTGGGCACCTTTCTCCCCTCATGTAACCCCAGGACCTTGGAGTTTCCCAGAGGAATCCTGTTCACAATTACATGTGAGCAGGCTTAGCTTTAAGATACTTGTTTGTGTTTCAACTTCCTGGGATGTATTTGGAGCTTGACCCAGAATGGTTCGTTCCTGTTTTATGTAGTTTCTGCTTTCTGTTCCATACTGCTTCTCTGGTTCAGGATTTTCCCTTCACCTAAGCTTGCTACTAATGAAGTTAATAAGACTAATTTAGGAAAGAAACGCAGAGAAAACACATTCTGCGGGGAGATCGTCAACCGTAGCTGTTGTGGCAGGCGGAGAGAGCCCCGGATGTCAGTTGTCAGTGAGCTGCAGGAAAACTGTGTGCATTCCTGCCAGCTCCTGCTGACAGACCCAGGGATTTCTTGTTTGCTCCAGTGTCAAACCACTTTCGTCAAGCCAAATGGTGATCAGAAAGTTGCTACCAAGTTAAAAACCTTAATTAATTGTAATTGTCTATTGTCTCATTAGCTTACTGAGAACACTGTATCTGGAAAAAGCACTTTGGTTCTAAGCCCGGTGCAATTTAAATGAACTCCCAAGTGCTTCAAGGGGTTCAGTCAGAAGAAATCGGCGCTGACAGCACATTTTTTTTTTCTAAAGAATCTTTAATTGGCTGTTAAGTTAGAGCTTTGAACCTTTGATAGGAGGAGTGTTATAGGTTAAATTAATAGGGGAAATTGAGAAACAATTAGGGCAGCTTTAAATTAATTACTTACACTGTTTATTTTGGGCTTATTGAACAATTGTGTTGTATGTGTAAGGGA
Source organism: Rhagologus leucostigma (assembly GCA_013397725.1). Taxonomy (NCBI): domain Eukaryota; kingdom Metazoa; phylum Chordata; class Aves; order Passeriformes; genus Rhagologus; species Rhagologus leucostigma. The sequence continues at coordinate 105,157 of VZTD01005176.1, forward strand.
TTGAAATTAGCCATCTGTGCAAGGTAGCTTTGACCTAAATTGACTTTCCTGGGTAAGTAAGTAGCTTGCCCTAATTCTTACACTGGATCCCGAATTTTACTGGCAGATCAGATTAATTGGGAGGAAAGATGAATACGCTTGAGAAGTTGCATACTTTTCTGCTGGGACTGGAGTCAGCCGTGCAGATAGAGGTAGGGAAGGCTTTCAGAGAGGTGGCTGAGGAGGTCACCGAGGAGCCGAACTGTCTGTGTTCGCCCTCCCTGCCTGCTGAGGAGCACATTCAGAGCAGGTAGTTCAGGGAGCAGCTGCAGGTTGTGCCCAGGGTGGAGGAATGGCCGGCGCCCCCGGCAAGGAGCCGTGACGTGACCCTGTGCCTGACCAAGGGCTCGGGGCTCTGCGGCTTCGGGCGGGTGACCAGGCACGCCGAGACACAGCAAGAGCCGGTGGCTCAGCAGGAAGCTCCCAGACTCTGGGGGCTCAGCCTGGGAGGTTACAAACGCCCGGGGAATCCTTTGTCCCGGGACCTTCCCGAGGCACCAGCTCAAGCGGCTACCGTGCGTCTGCACTCCTTTTAAATTACTTAGGGAACAACAGGTGTGGGACTCTGCCACTAGAAACCTAGAGCCGAGCTCGTAAGGAAACCTGGTCGGACTGTGTGAGATCCAGCAGGATCTGTTTGTGCCCTGCTCCATTTATGCTGTGGTTTTCCAGTGAGCAACCAGGGGAAGAACAATGATCCCAACCAAATATCTCAAATGTTGATGGCAGAATGTAAGCAAACCCCAAAGTGGTTCAATTTTAAAACTGAAAGGGTGGAAATAGTCGCGGTGCTGATTTTTGAGGCACTGAAACTCTGTGTTCCGCCCCTACCTTCCCTATCTGTATCCGGCCCCTCTCGGCCCTGCTGTGGGGCGGGAGGAGGTGGATGAGAGGAGGACCCGAGGCAGGCGGGGGTCGGGGCATTCTCCCCGTCATGCCCAGCTGTCCCTGAGGGTGTCAGCCTTGCTCCACGCTACCGCCCGTCCTGCCGCCGCACCCGGGCCTGCCTCCCGCCAGCTGCCTCCTTACCCTCATCCTCATTCCGTAGAACTCGGGGCTCACCCCGGCGGGGCCGGGCCTTCCAGACCCCTAGCAGTGCGCACTGGGGCGGTGCTGGTGTTCCTAAAGTTGTCGTGGCTCCCAGTTTGATCCTCTTCTGAAGTGCCCGGCAAAATGCCTCCTCCCGAGTTTTTTTCTGGGGCTTTCCACGTTATAAGTAAGGAAATGCGAGGTGCTCTGGGACTCCTTTTCCCACTGTTGGAATCCGCTGCTCTGGGAGAATTCAGCTTGCTCTGAGTTTTCCAGAAAACACAGATTAGTGCCCAGGAATTAAGTCTTTTATCAGGCTGCCTTAGTAATGCAAATGCATCTGGGAGTGTTGGTGGAAGGCACTGCATGTCTTCCTTTGCATTGTGCGTACAGCAGTGCTGGTGGATAGCTCAGGGTTTCTTGGCCTGTGATAAACACAATTATGTTTTCCCTGGCGATGGGAAGCAGGAGGGATATACTGGAATGCTGTGTGCAGCAATTTGGCAAAACTTGTGGATGAAGTATAGGCACTGTTTTAAGGCCACAGAGACCACGTAGCTGTTCGTGTACATGGAGTGTCTATGTGCACTGGGCCATGCGTGACATCGGGAGGGGAGATATTAAAGCCCCCTGTGATGTACAACATAGGAATCCTGTCTCCAGTTCTTGGAAGTAGCCACAACAGCTATGCAGTGGATTCCTGGATGTTGGTACGCAGTGAAGTCACATATAAGAAACTAAGATTGTAGCCTTGTGGGAGTCAAAGAGGCTTTGAAAGAGAGAGAGACAGAGAGAGAGAGAGAGAGTGTGTGTGTGTGTGTGTGTGTGTGTGTGCAAGAACAGAAATCTCAGGACACCCCTGATCCACCAATTCCCTTCATGAGAGAGCACTAGGAACGCAAGTACCTTGTGTTCAATAATGACTTTAATACCAAGAAAGCTTGATTTCAAGGTCCTCTTCCCTGAAGGTCTTCTCTCCTCCCACTGTCCCCACTAGGAATTTTGTGGCCAAGTTCTCTGTGGTTTCCTGCAGCTCCTTGGTTTAGCAGTGAGCACTTCTACGAGTGCCCCAGACAGACCTGCTGACATCTGCCTGGAGGCTCGGCTCTCTTTCCTCTCCCCATGGAGAGATGCCATGTGATGTGTGCACTGAAGTGACGGTTTAGTAGGGCTCTTCCTTCCTTTTTTTTATTTTTGGAGGGGGGGCGTTTTTGTTTTTTGATTCAATCTCTTTGGCTTTCCGCTCCAGCTTCTGAATCTCAGCATCTGTCAGTGGTGCGATAAATTCTCTTTGGTGATAAGAGAACAGCTGCCAATAGCAAGAGCAGGGATGGCATTTGGGTTTTTCCTGCTATGTGAGCCCTTGCAGTCAGCAGAACCGCCCTGTGCACACAATGGAGAAGGCACCTCTCCTGCCCAGCCCACTGTTCTGCTCCCAGTTTAGCAAAATCTTTTCCCTGCACGTTAAGCAGATGCACACGAACAATTGTGCAGCATAACAGAGTCCTGAACTGAACGAACTGGAAGTAATTCACAAATGGCTTCTTTCTGGATATGTTCTGAAGGTGGAAGTGGTATGGGGACAATAAAGGAATTTTTTTGAGAACTTAAGGGATTTTCAGGGAAAGAGAGAAGCTGCTTTGGAAAGATTCTTAATCATGTGGGGTGGTGTTTCCTAGCACAACAGTCTGCTTCCAGTGAAATTGGTAGAGGAAAAAAAATTGATAGAGGAAAAAAGTCCTTTCTGTGGAGTCCTGAATTTTAGGCACACTGGATTCGAGTTTTTTGTTTTTCATATTTAAAGGTCTCCCTAACTCCTGCCTGCCTATAAAATTTTATCACGGCTGGAATTCATGCCACAACAGAAGGCATTTCGAGACCAATTATTTTGACTAGAGAGGTTTCGCTTCTCTAGTTGGGGTAAGTTTAGGTGATGTATTTATAATGAGGGTGAAACTCCAGGAATTGCAGACAGCTTTGGTCTATAAGGTAATTTGGGAGTAGTATGTGGGTTTGGGACTTTGCTAAAGAAAGAACCAGACCGTTCCTCTGGAAGTCTGAGGCTCCCCTCACCTGGTTGGAGTCTGACAGCAAATTTACCAAAGGGGATTGTGTTTCTAAGGCACTTAAAAGTCAAATTACAGCCTTTCTGTAAAGTCATCCTGTGGGTTTTGCTACAAAGCCTCACTGGTGCTGATGGATATCTCCAGGTATTTGAATGTTGTTGTAAGTAGGACCACAGACACACGTTCTCATTTGGTTCTGATGAGGAGTTCTATGCTGAAATCAACTGGACCTTTTCCAAAATTCCTTCCAAATTCTTTAGTGTGCTTTTTAATCTGATCTATGAAGCACTGCTTTAATCCCAAACAAGGCCTGGGTATTGGCATTTGGGATCATCTCACTGTACTTCCTTTTGGCTTTTTTTTTTCATCACCTGCCAAGACGAACACATGCAAATTGTTTTTTTCCTGTCTGTGTTTCTAAATGCCACAATCTCTGCTAAGGAGCAGTGGTGTAGTTTGAGAATTGGTGATATCAAAATGAAGGTTTGCCTTGCCTCCCAAAATGCTCCAGAAAGATCCAGGAAATGGGGAGGAAGTTATTGTCCTGTTCAGCTCACTGCACTGTGGATATTGTTGCCTGCCTGCCAGATCAGGGTTTTCCCCTTGCTACTTAGCTTGTCTTCGGATAGGTTTTCCTCAGTTGTTTTGATCACTAAAATTGGAATTCCATGATCTTCTGAAGATACACAGGTAATCTTCCCTCTCTTATCCTCATTCTCTGTCTAGCTTCATTAAGTCATGGAGACTTTTAAGTTCCAAGGAGGAGGCTGTGTATTAGGAAGTGCTGGGATGTCGGTGAAGAACCAAGTACAGTGTAACAAGTCCTGCAATTGTTTTTAATCCCCTGTTTCATGATATCTTGTGTTTGTCTACTTTTCATGCTAGTAAATGCCCCAGTCCCACCTCCATGTGGGCCTGGGAGACCTGGAATGCTCCTTTTCAGCTATTACTTGGACTAAAAATTCTCTGCGGAGAAGAGAAGGAAGGGAATCAGTAACGTGCTTTCCTATCTAATTTTTCCCTTTTTCATCAAATTATTTGACCATTTTATCTATTAATTCCACATATTTAAGCTAACGTGTTCATTTTTTTAAGTTGTCAAGTATTAAGCAAGGTCCACAGAAGATTATTTACCAGTCTTAGAAGCATCTGTTGGAATTTTCCTCTGTTCTCCAGTTGCATCCTCCTTGCCATTTCCTTTCACAAACCATGCTGTGTACTGTATCTCATCAGCCATACAAAACTCACCAGCATGTCCCAGAAGTGGCTGCAGAGCACTTGGATTTGACCAGTCTCGAGAATTCTGTTCTGCTTCTGCTCCTCCTTTCTCTGCGACCTTGAAATGACAGTAACCCAGTGTTCTGGGAAAAACCAGGCAGTGATTGAGCTCCCTGTCTGTGCTGTGTACACTGAGCCATGAGGAGTTAGAATTCTGCTGCTCTTGCCCAAAGCCCATCTTGATTCTGTTTCCTGTTTTCCTACAGTCTGCTAAGCTGATGGATGCCTTCTGACGGTGTTCTGCTGTCGGAGTGACTGCTGGAATGAAAGCTTTGTGCTCCGCAGAAGACACAGTGCTGGAGCCGCAGTTGTGTCAGCCTGTGCTGTGTCACTGGGAAGTGATCTTACCAACATGTGAAGTGTGCTCTTCCCCCGCTGAGATCTGATTCCCGCCGACGTGCTAAATAGCAGGAGTGACTCCTGAAAGCCTGCAGATGATCCGTGCTTCCGCGGAGGAGTTTGGAGTGGGAATCCAAGAGCAGCGTGGGGATGCGGAGCTGTTCGCAGCTCCCTTGCCTGTCCTAGGGCCATGTGTCGTGGAGAGCCATTGGGCTTGACTACTCTGGGTATTCCTGGCAAGCTGGGACTTTTTCGGCAGCCTTGCAAGGAGTTGAATGGCCGCAGAAGCTTCCTTCTGACTGGAGCTGGGAGTTTGAAGGGCAGCTGAATTTGCCAATGTTGGTGCTTTGATGCAGAGTGTGAGAAATGGTGATGAGGCATGAGGCAGAACAGCTTGCTCGATTGCTGCTGGAGTGACTCCGCAGTGCTGACAGTAGTTAAAAACATGGCTTTGGTGCATAGGCTTAGTTAATATATAGAACTTGGAAGGCAGCTCAGAACAGCTATGGGCAATAGCCATGGGCTCTCTCTGTCTATCTCTTTTTAATAGAGTCGCTTCCCTGGCCAGAACTGCACTTTAATTTTCAGTCTCTTTAGGGTCATTAGAGAAGACTGACATTTTGGGAACATTTGTACAGTACAAGTATGAATAACAGTATCCATGCTTTGTCCTGCAAGGGGATGTGCAGTGAAGTCAGAGTTATTTTCCTGGTTGTTAGCAGTGGTGACATTTTTGCTTCAAGTATAAAACGTGGTGTTTTTTTGCTGGAGAGTTAGTCCAAAGCAAAGGCTCAGCTGGGGTCAGCTAGAACCAGGACATACTGGACGGGCTGTGCTTTCTTGGGACCACAGAACACGATTGGGTTAACTTCCCAGAGGAACCTCTCCTGCAGTAGGAAAGTGACTATAAAAGTGGGAAAGTGGCTGTAGCTCTCTGCTTGGCCCTCTCTTCTGCACATCTAGTAGGAAGAACAAGTAACTTTGCCACCTGTGAGAAGTCTGGCTGGCACAAAGATCACACTGAACATGGCTGACACCTCACATCCTAGGACCTGCCATCCTGACTGTGTTCAGGCAGCCCGGTCTGTCCTCATCCTCACTTCCTTGGCTATCCAGAAACTGTGTCAGTGGTTTGGGAAGAGAGACCTCTTACTTCCTACCTGGTCTCGCTGGTCATGATGCTGCAGGAAACAAAATGCCAACAGAAGCATGTCTTGCAGGCAGCTGGGAAGGGCTGTGGTGTTCCTCAGGTCATGGAGAGACCTGCCACTGCCAGCCGGAATGAGAAGGAGCTGCAGGATGGGCAGCGACAACCCAGGAGAACAGATGACCTTGACTGCACATCCATCTCTCTGTATCCAAGTCCTTTCAACTTTGTCAGAGCTTTTCAGATAATTTTCTGAATTAACGATTGATGTGCCAGCTGTTTCTAAGGTGGGATCAGATGGGGAACTCGGTCACTCACGCTGGGAATCAGTCCCTCCGTGGGTCATCCCACTGACTTCAGTGGGAGTACTTGCTGGGGAGGGAGATTCACCTAGGACAAGGGGGATTCTTCCTGTGCAGTACCAGCAGCTCTCCTTACACAGTGCAGGTGGGGGAATGGTCGAAGAGACAGCCATCTTGGGTTTTTTGTTTAGCCTCAAAGTATTCATCCTTGTGTTCTCCAGGTTAAGACACGCATCAGCTCATGGAAGTGGATGCCAAATGCCCGTGGAGTTGCTGAAAGAATATTTATCAACATTTCTCTCTTCACCACACTGCATTTAAAAAAAAACCCAAAACAAAAAGCCACAAAAAACCCCAAGAAAAAACCTGCAGCCTCATTATTATTTCAGTGTAACTTGTGCCATGAGGAGATCAAGCAAGCATGTCAGTGTGTGACTGTCAGCGTGAAGAGACCAACTGTGGCTCTGTGTGTGAGCGAGTTCTGGGCACGCTACGTCAGGGGCACTGGTGAGTTTCTTTCAGGCTGCTGGAATGCTTTTTTGGGGGGGTTTTGTTTGTTTGGGGTTTTTTGGATGGACTAGTAAGTTACTAGGACGTGGACTTGTCAAACAGGCTTGCCAGCTTTTCAGCAATCATCCCAAGTGGACTGCCTAAAAAAAAGGGCTGGCACTGCATCACATGGAATGACCGATGATATGTCATATATTTTTAATGGGCAAAATGTTTTAATAAACATTCTCCCTCCTAAAATACTGGATTTTAAAATAGGTTTTAGCCTTGAGCCATGTAGCTACCCAGCTGTGAATTTTATAAGGCAACAATCTCCACACCATTAGATGTTATGACTGATATGCCAGTGATGGCAATACTAAGTATTTCCACACATTAAAAAAGTTTCCAGTAGCAGTTAAAGGAAGTATGGCTCTACTTGGAAGATCTTCTCAGCTCAAAATTAAAGTAATTTAATAAAATTATGAAGTCAGCCATGTACTGTCTTCTAGTGAGCTGCAAGTTCTGTGTATTGAAGCCATGCTGATTGCTGCGCCTGACAGCTTTAATCACATCGCCTGATGCTTTGGAACATCAACATTATTTTTCTTTTCCTGTGATTTCTACATCCTTAGCTACTCAAAATTCAGCTGAAAGACTGCACAATGGGGCAGATGAGACCCTAACACGACCTACCACAGTTGTCTTGGTTCATAGGAAAAGCCTGCTTGGGTTGTTTGATTTTTTTTCTGGGTTGCAGCAGTTATCTTGTTTTATTTAGAAGTGTTTGAGACCAAGTCTCAAGTTGAAAGGGGATCCAGTGATCCCTCTTTGGGCAACCCAAGTCCCTCCTGTACAGTGACTTCTGTGCAGTGATAAGTAAATCACATAGCCTGCTGGAGATCTTTTCTCCACAGCCTAAACCTACTAGCAAGTCCAACACTGTCCTTCTTGAAAATGTCACACCTCTTATCCGCCACAGAGAGTGAAATCTGAGTGTTTGTGCGTGTCTGAAAGAGAGAGCTGATAGACGTGAGCTTCTGCTCTTTGTTGTTCTTTCTTGCCTCCTGTGAGCTGTAGTGATCCTTCACTTCCACATGGGATAAGAGAGTTTATAAATTTGAAAACAAATGTTGTCGTTTATGGGCTCTTTGCTGTTTGGGGTGGGATAAAGCAGATGTGGGTTTTGTGATTATTTTTAATTTAAGTTCAGCACTAGGGCATTTATTTACTTTACAGAATATCCCCTTTTTTCAAACCAAAGGTATTGGTTAAAATTCCAGTAGTCATTCAGAAATTCTGCACAAAGTCATTCTTTTAATAGTTTACAATTAGTTTCAAGCTGTAGAAGGTGAAGCAGGCTTTCTGTCATGTTCCAGAAATAAAAGCACAAACATGGCTTGAAAAATCCGACAAGAACTGATACCAGGGTGGTGTTAATCCTTTGCAGCCTGCACAGTTTCATACAGCACTGGTGCTGCCAGTTCTCTTGGTGAGCTGATAGAGCTGTAGTGAACAGTCCAATGGCTCAGCTGTGTCCTGTCAGGTTTTTTTCTTCTGGTGTCACTAAAAGGTACTCACATTTCTAGCAATGCAGGAAGGAACTTTTCCTGGCTGCTCACGCGGTGATTCGTTTTACCAGCAAATAGGGATTCCATATCATTAGACTTTTTGGATTTGGTATGTCTCTGGTTTTGGCAGCTGAACCAGAAGACCCCTGAAGAGAAGTTAGAAAATTGCTTGTACAGTTTCACATCTTTTTTGCATTTAGATAGATGGTGGCGTTCCTTCCACAGAGGAATGAGTTGCTGTTACACCACAGTTCTGGCATTATCTATTGGTGATGGCCAGGGAGAAGAGAACAGAGGTCCTGGGTGCTAGCTGCTGTAAGGGTAAATGACACCAAGCAGCCTCTGTCCCACCGGGCTTTTCAGTCCAGAAGATCCATCACAACAAAGGAATTAAAATACTGCAGACAAAGTCACTGAACCAGGTCCCCACTCTGGAGACTGTTGGGTTCACCTGGTGATCTTGTGGTGCTCTTAGCAAAGGAGTGAAAATAGCTTTGCCTGATGCTGTGGTATAGGGTAAGGCTTTGGAAAGGCACATCCAGATGTGCCTTTTGGTGTCCATTTCTGTTTCAGGTAATTCGTGTTTCTCGTACTTCAGAGCAAGTGACAGCACATCCCCACCTCTGAAGTTCCTGTGGTGCCTAAAACTCTCCCAGGGATTTGTGCAGCCTTATCACCTGCACTCCTGAGCAGGCTTAGGCATCTGCAGGACGGGATTTGGCATTGAGCAGGATAAAGCCTTCCTGCAGGTTATCTCTTGTGATGGGATCTTGTTTCCTGACACTAGCCACGTGTCACTCACTCCCGTACCACTCCTCTCCCTGTTCCTCCTGTGATGTTTGTAAGGAGCAGTTAGTTAAATGGCAAATAAATCTGATTCCTCTTAGATGAAAAATTGAGTCAGGTAAGTTGCTGCTTGTTTTGCTTTGACTGCGGTGTCTGTTAGGCAGTGATTTCTGGCACCTTCTCCTTGCTGCTGTCACCCCTCATAAACTCCATTCCCAGGGGCCTGAAAAACTTGTGTGGCACTGGAGAACAGCCTGGCTTACCTGCCATGGGACGGTATTCCTGGGTATTCCTGGCCCAGCTGCCCGGCCTTCCCCCTGGAGCTTGGGGCTGGGGGAGAGCTGCAGAGCTGGATGCTCTGCTCTGGCATTGCAGGGAGGGCCACAGCGGGTGGTGGGGAGCAGGGGCCTGTGGTGGGGGGTGTGCCTCTGCCCCCTTAGTGCCCAACCCAGCCTGGGGCGGAGGTGGAGCAGGAAGAGGCAGCACAGTGACCTCATTCCATGTTTCTCTATGTGCCAGGTGTTCTTGCGGGCTGAGAAGAACCCTTTGGTTATGAGGACAGGGGCAGAGGGGCCCCGTGTGTGTGGTGTCATCAGCAACGCTCTCCCCCTCCCCAGCACGCTGAGAAGGGACAGGTAATTCGCTTCCTCCCAGGGGGAAGAGGAGCTGTGGCAGGCCCTCCATTCCATGCCGTGTGACAGCACGTGGACCCCCAGTCTCCAGGCGCCCCCGGGAAGCACTGCTGCGATGGTGGGAGGGCAGCGCTGCACGCGCAGCACGGCGCTGGCACGGCCTGCGCGGGGATCTGGTTGAGTCTTGAAAGACTTTGTGGGTTATGACATTCCCCTAAATGTGCTGAGCTTTCTTTAACCTTTCATAAAACATTGTGATCTTTATGGACTGTATCATATTGTGCAGTAATGTGCTTTATTGTCCACAGAATAAGCTTTTCTTAAAGATAATTGGAAAGCTGGAAATGGCTGCTATCGGCTGATTTTTTTTTTTTAATACATTATTTCTGAAATGGGCCTGGTGTAATAATGACCCTATCTGTTCAAGATTTAAGATTTGTCTTGGCAGAGAAAATTGATCCATTTCACCTTTGTCTAATGGAAATTTTTATCTGGGATTATCTGTTTATGTAAATGAATGTTCTTCTGAAAAGAGAACTTGAGGGGGCTGTAAATCTCAGTGACACTTTAGTTTCATGGGGGGAAAATTGGAAAGGATTCTAGTATTTATCTGACTGAAATTGGTTATAAAAACAAAATTATCTTCATGTACCTGCTGCATCTGATGTTTCCTGGAATTTCATTACCTTTTTGAATAATGCAGCATCACACTATATACAGGATTCACTGTGATTAGCCCCGAAATTGTTGGGGGGTGTTTGCCAGCACTGTAATTATCAGGAAAAGGCAGTGTGTTTGGGGCAGTGGGATTCTGATTCCTGCCCTAATGGGTACCAATTAGCACAGTCACATTATTCAGAGGCTCTGAGGAGAGCAGGGTATATATACCACATGACTGTTTTTCCTCACAAGTTATGTGGGGCTTTTTTAAACTCTTGAGTGAACCTAATTACAGAGGAAAATGTCTTCGGGTAATCAGCTTTTGTTTACAGTTTGCAGAACAGGACTGTGAATGTAGCATTTAAACTAATATTTTAAACATCATCTTTAAAAGCAGTTTTGCCATTAAAGAGACAGCCCAGGGTTTTTTTGCCAAGCTTCCTCTTGAGCTCTAGATGACACATCCTGGCCGGGCTAGATCCTGGCTGCGATTGCCACACCAAACAAAACGTTTGGCTTGTGCCTGCTAACTGTACAAATGTTTGTCTGAGATTGCTGCTGGAAGTACTGCTTCTTCGCTGGCACTCCGTGGCACTGACCAGGAATGGAGAGCTGGGGTGATGGACCTATTGCCATATTTAAAGAGCTGCTACGCAAGAAGATGCAACTTTTGGGATTATTTTAAAATTAACCAAGACGAAAACCCCATGTGTTTTCACATGAAGCAAGGCTACTTTGTACATGTCTGATCCTTGCCATCTGTGGCAAACCAAAAAGGATTTTGTAGGTATAATGACATGATAGTGTCCTTTGTCCATGCCCAGAGGGAGCATACACACCCAGAAGAATACACGTCGGACACGAGCATGCATTTAACAGGTGGAACTTCTGATTGCTATTGCTTAGCATGAAATACCTGCTCATCTGGAGCAGAGGAAAAGTGGTTTGCATCTAGGAGCCATCCAAGAATGCACTTCAAGGTACAAAACAACGCCCCATATTTGTACATCTAATTAAGTGGCCTAATTTTCAAGCATCTTTTAAAGCTTCTGGTTGCTCAGAGCTTTTTGAAATCACCCCCCTGGCCTAGCTGCCTAAGTGGAGGATAGGAGCCTGATTTGGGAGGTGGATCATCCGAGTGTTCCTGGGCTGACTGCAATGGGAATTAGGCCTAAAGCTGTAATGAGGAGGGGATTTCCCTTCTGCAGTTAAAAATCACGGGTCTAACTGATGTGCAGAGGTGCACCAAGACTTCTTCAGCCTAACACAACAGTAAGCATTAAAAGTATTTTTAAGAAACTACTGAAAACAGAAAATCAGCACTTAACCATGGCTTTCACTCTGTTATAGCTTCCATGTCTTAATGTTGCTCAATTCATTTCCATAAAACTTCAGGCAGCAACATTCCTTGCCCAACTTCTTTACTTTTGTGACTTTCTGCTCCACATTTCAGGCAGTCATTTCAGTTGGAAATATACATTATTACCAGCTCATTAAACCCAAAAGAAATGAAGTGGAAAATTACAGAACTCCATGGATTACAGTGCACCCAACTCAAAATAGAAGTGTGTGATTAAAAACAAAATGGTCTGCATTTAAAAAATGGATTAATAGTTTTGGGCCCAGCTGGCAAAATATCACATGAAATGTGTTTTCAGACTAGGAGTAACGGAAAATAAATGTCACTAACGATGCTCAAGGTGGGCCTCTACAAGAACAGGACTTTGCAATACACAGGCTCAAAAAAACAAAAGGAAAAAAAAGAAATAGATGTATTTGTAGTGTAAAGGACTGAAATACAGGAGAGGCACTTGAACAATGTAGGGAGGAGGACAAGGCTTTGCTTTGCCTCAGCTGAAGTCTAAAAGCACTTGTAATTCTTGCAGAACTGGAGCATGGTTAGGCTCTGTGGCCTTGCTTGTTTGCTTTGAAGGTAACAGTGATGATAACTATGAAAAATACCACAGTTACACTCCTAGGCAAAAGAATAACAACAAATACATTCCTAGACAAAAGCCCCAGGGCTTGAGAACAATTTGGTTGGCAGCACCAACAGCCCAGCATTAGGTAGCATTGTACAGATAAATTACCTCCTCCTTTCGCCACAGGCAGTTTGAAAGAGGCAGCTTGAAAGAGGTAAGTGTATGTACGAACATTTGTGTCTTTAATCTCTGCTGTTTAACTTACTTCCCCTGGTCTGGGTCCAGTTTCACTAGAGGTTAAGAGAAATGAGACTGAAAGAGTGGTGAAACAGGTATTTTTTATCTCATGTCACTATTTAGTAGTGAAGTAGAAAATGAAGAGTTAGGAAGGAGGCACCGTGAGAAAAGACAGATAGGATTTTGCAACACAAATAAGAGTGAATTTCCTCGTGGCATTTTACCAGATCTTCCAGGCTTTGGAACTATTCCCAGGCTGTGGTAAGTCTTATTGTTCCTCATGAGGTGCAGAAGAAGAGAATATTTTCCAAAGTCTGGCATAAAGTATATTAAACACTAAAGGAAGAATCAAGTTTGCATAGTCAAAAACTCAGCAGGACTTTTTCGTGGTTTGTCCTACAACAGTGTTTAACTGCTGCTCTTGGGCTGTGCTTTGTGTGCGAGCCAGACCTGGAGACAGGGACTTTTGGCTGCACAGTGGACAGTTTGCAGGTTCAGAATTGGGGTTTCCTTACTTGTGTTGAATTTAATGTCTGTCTGGCTTGTGTGGCAGAGCACAGCAACCCTGCATCCCTGCCTCTGTTCTGCAGCCTCCGAGAGCTGTTCCACACAATGGAGAAGGCAAGAAGGGAAAAAAAAGGGCCATCTGTAGCTGCAGATGGGGATTTGTGGACGGGGTACAAGTTGCAGTCACTGAGTAAGCAGAGATGCCCAAAATATGTCACCCAAATTGACCAATCAGGCTGGGAAGGGGAGCATTAGCCTGTTTGGATGCGTGGTCGGACAGACCCACCCCAGCAACTGTGCAGCACACGCAGGCAGCCAGGCACTCCATCAGCTTCCCGCTGCGCTCCGCAGCCAGAGAGATGAGCTGCTTTTACCTGGTAGCTTGGCTCAGACCTCCTCCCACTAGCAGGTGTCATTGGGCTTGTTCAGAACATGTTGCAGGAAATCTTTTCCTTTTAACGTGTAGGGTTTTTTAAGGGCTGATGTGAGATCTTTTATACTATTTGTGAGCTCTTAGATGCACTTTGGTGACCAAGTGTTGTGATGCTGCAGTTGGTGAATGGATTGTGTTTTGTTTGGCCAGGTGACAGCTAGACTTGCTCCAACTACCTAGATTTCTTTTCTGTTCTAGGAGATGACAAATCCCCCACGGTGCTGCATTTATTGGAGAGATTAATTCTAAGGAGAAAAGCTCCTCTGTCCTGTTCTTGGAGAAAGATTTTCTTAGGGTAGAAGCCATATGCGTTCCTGTACACCACATCAGCTCAATATTACGACCTTATTGCAAGCTGGTGAACCTTTTCTTTGCAGTCCTTTCCAAAAGAGCTCATCAAACCCAGCCTGCGTCCATAGAAATTTTTTTTTATTTCTATTGAGTGTTCCAGGTTGCTGTTGTCCTGCTTTAGGAGAGGGAAGTGCTACAGAGGAACTTTCTCTCAAAGCAGGATGGCCAGTGCTGAAGGGACAGGTGGGTTCCCTGTACACTGATGGACTGGTGTGCATGAGCAGACGGAAATTACGTAAGACTTAACTGTGGCAGTATGAGTTCTCTGTATGAGGAAAACCTCAGTGAGGGTGATGAGCTCATGGAGTGGTCTCTGAGGTGGAAATTTTGCAACTAGGATCTTTTAAAGCCAGAGGAGTTCCTATGAGGATCAGACATTCATCCGTCAGCACATCTTTCATGCTGATACGCTTGCCATAGCTTATGCTCATGTCAAAAAAGCCAAGGCGCATTCCCTCAGAGGATATTCTGAGGAGGCCATTGGGTCCTGTCCAGACTTGCAGGACAGGAGGTGGGACAAGGCTTGTAGCTGTGAAGAGCACTGTGTAGGGTTGTTGGTTGGTCACTGCATCAAAGTATGTGTCAGCTGGTCATCTCTAGCCAAGCCTGATGGCAGCCCCGTCAGTTCTGTAGTGAGGGATCTGCATCTACTGGAATGGAGTAGCTCTAGACCTCCAGGAGCACAGCTGAGGTCACAGGTGCTCTGAGCAGGCCATAAAACACAGTGACTTGTACAGCTGGCCCAATGCACTGCTCGTTGCTGAGTCCCCAGGAGGGTTTTAGGGTGTCAGTGTATGTTACCTTTCCTAGTGAGCTCTTGAGATCACTATAAGAATTGGTGTGGAGTGGAGAGGGGAGAGCAGTGCAACTGCTTTGGCTGCCTTTCCTTGGAAGCAGTGGCAGACAGGTGCTGGATGCAGCTGTAAAGCAGGAGCAAGGGGAGGTTTGGCCACAGGCCTGGGGTCCCTCAGAGCAGCTTTCCTTCAGCTGGGGGCTGAGATTCAAAATGCCATGACGGCTGCTGAAGGGGCGTTTGGGGTTTCAGACCTCGGCTGACAGGCTGCGCTTAGGCATACTGCATTTGATTGCCAAGTACCCAGAGCCAGGTTTTATTTCAGAGTGGGCAGTTGTGACTGTAGCGGTTCAGCCTCGCAAGCGTTTTCTTCGTCTGTATTTCACGACGCTTGTTCTTTGAAATGGGCCTGGTGTTTTGTGAGCTGTAAAGTGTGGTGAGCCTGCTTATGCAGGACTGCAGAGCAACAAGCCTCCTTGTAATGCCTTTCAGGATGGCTCCATTATTAATGGTGTCACTGAAAATACTCCCTTTTACTTGGGGGGTGAGTGCAGTCTGCTTCACAAATCATCCAGATAAAAGCTGTATGCACAGGGGGTAGCATTTTCTTTAAGGTATGGCATCTTTCTCTGTAAGCTTTAAAATAACACCCACCCACTCTTGCCTCTTTGGGGAGCTGGCACAGGAGGCTGGTGTGGGTTCCTGGCTGCTCCCATGTTTGACAGCAAGTGTCTGTGCTTCTGTGGTTAGAACCAAAACTGTAGGTGTGACCTGGGGTCATTAAAACTTTGTCCCTCAGTAGTGTAAGAGCAGTGAAAAGAGAAACACAGGTACCAGCGTGTTTGGCAAAACAGGTCACGGTGACAGTGCCTTGGGTCGTGTTGGTGTTGCTGTCTGAACACTGAGAATGAGGGCCTTAACTGAAATGCATGTCAGGGTGTTAGGCAGCTCTAGCCTTTCCTTTCCCGGAGGCTGTTCTGTTTTCATGGGACCTGTGATTCCTGAGAGCTGGCACACAGCTGCTACCAAGCTGTCTGCCTGCCCCAGCTATGTTTGGCCCTGCTGTCCATTCTTCACACGCTAACTGGAAGTGGAGGTTCTTCCTCCCAGCCCTGCTCTGACTCTGGCTCCCTGCAGTCACTACATGTCTTTGCCTCTCTGCAACCTTTGGCTGCGGGCCCTCTTCTACGTCCAGCCAAAGCCTGCATCAGCTTCTGGGCGGTGTTGTCCTCTCCCACTCTTTCCTTTTCCGTTGCTCCTCCCTCCAAGTTCCCCGACTCCGTGCTTTCTCCACACCTCCTCCAAGTCCCTCCTCCACTTTCTCCCCCCGCCCCTCCCTCACCCAACAAAGTCTTAGGTTCTTCCCGCTTGTAATTTGTCGCTAATCAGCTGTCAGTGTCGGAGCAATGATGAGAGGTTCATCTCTTGCTGAGGGTAATGGCCTTAAAAGTCACCGAGTCAATGTCAATGGGATCGCTCCAATTCAATCAGAGCCCTGGATGAGGAATGGCCCCCGCTGACATTAGCACTCATTTTGAGCCCAAGCATCTGGGCCCTAGTAAATAACCATCAGTGGGTGGGTCTGGGGGACAGGTCATTAGCCCCACGAAAAATAAATATCGTTTCCCTTGATGGCTGCGAGTAATTTAGCTCAGACGAGGAAATTTCACCCTAGATTAAGTATGATGAGCCAATATCAGTCAGAGGAGGCCAAACAGTGAGAGCTTGATGAGATAGAGGGAAATTTATATGCAGCTGGCTGAATGCAAGATGAGTTTAAAGAAATGATGCTCTCTTCCACTCCTTGTCCACGTGCAATGCCAGGCACTGTGTGCCCGCGGCTGACACCCCCTCCCCACACCGCTGGGGCTCCTCCAGCCCACAGGCACACGTTTATGGGCTGCAAGGCCCACCCAGTGCCCTCCCTGCCCTCTCCACCAGCAGCAGCCCCTGCTCTCGAGGCTCTGGTGCCGACGGCTTTCGCAAGCGCTGCCTCGGAGCTGGAGCGGCAGCGGCTCCTGGGGAGGCCGTGCCATGGCCGTGGGCTGCCCTGCCCGTTCCAAGACACCGAGGGGCTCCATAGCTCCGGAGGCCCTTCAGGCCAGCGCCTGCTCCTTCCCTCCTGCCTCCCTCTGCGTGTTTGCTCTGTGTGCTTTTTTTTTTCTGTGTGCTTTTTCTGTTTGTTACTTATTTAACCCATCAATCCTGCACACGATATGCTCGGCAGCTATTAGTTCCACCCCTCCAGCCCCTCTTTATTGGGAGCACACACTGGGAGTTGTGTTTTATGTCAGCTGGAAACAGTAAGCAGACAGCTTCTCTCCCTCATTGGCCCAGCTCTGTATCCTGGAGCTGTGGTTGGAGGCTGGCTGGGGTCTGTCCCCAGCTGTGGCTCAGAATACAGATCAGGCATGCTGCAGTAACCCGTGCAGCTCTCCTTCTTTGCCAGGCCTTTCAGACAGACAGCGGGGCACTGGGACAGGAGCACGGGATGACCCCCATGAGCCGGAATGCCAGAGGAAAACTGAGGCAGGGCAAGAGCGGACAGAAACCAACAGAAGGCACATGGAGAAGCAGATTATTGTGCAGAGGCATGAAGGAGGGAGTTAGGAGTAGAAGGAAGCAAGAGGCCTTCTACAGCTAGTGCAGGATTTGACTGTCTCTTGGAGGCTAGTTTCTCTGTGTTAGAGCTCATTAACTGTGCTAAAAACAAAATTCAGACTAATAATGTGATATAGTTTGGTGTCTTTTTCCTTGATTTTCACCTACCTGGTGCATTTCCTTGTGCCTGAATAGTTGTCTGACTTCACTTACATTTTCTATTGCCCCAGGAAAATATGTCAGCCAGGAAAGACCAAGTATTTAGCTTGTCTGACAGAGAAAAAAGCTGGAAATCTGCTGGTACTTTTTGATATAGGTTGGAAGTAAGTACTTAATTCTGGAAAATGTTCTGAGATCTGAGCTTTTTATCCCAAACCGATGTAAAAACCTGTCCATCTCTCTGTCTGTCTATTTTTCTTTCTATCTGACTGTTAATATATTTATTTTTAAATACTGGAAATTCCTGAGGCATGAAAAATCAGAATTTTTTCCTGGTGGTATGATATTGTTAGCTGAAGAGCGAGGCTGCTCATCGTGGCGGGAATGGAGATGATTTTTTTTCGTGGAGATGAAGCAGTAAAGCCAACAAAAGTAACTGCAGTGACTGACCTGGGATCTGGTTTCAAAGGTGGGGAAATCTTTGTGTCCTTCAACCACAGAGACACAGAGGAAGTGGTTTTGACATACAGAGGTTCTTGGTGGTGGAGTGAAGGTGAGCCTCTCTCCTCTCTAATGCTTGTTTTGCCCCATCTCTTCAACTTGTCCAGTTCTTGGTGTAGCAGAGCTGCGGGTTCTGTTCCTATCACAGTAAAAAATCTTAATAATAAAAAAAAATGTCTAGTTTATATACAATAGGCTTTTCCCACCCTTGTCCCTGTTTTGAAAAAAATTGGTTGACAGGACATCATGGGCCTGAGCATAGATCCCTTTGGAGGGTGAGCGTCTGTGTTTGGAATGACTGACCCCACCTCTGTCTCTCCCTGGGGCGGGTCTGGCTGTGCCTGGGATGGGTGGTGGCTCTGTGGCCTGTCCCGCAGGCAGAAGCAGTGCGCTGCAGGTAGAGGTGTGGCTGTCACCTCTCAAACGGGCCAAAATTGTACATTCTCTGCAGCAGGATATGTGTAGCAGAATTCAGAGTTCTTGGTTGCATTTTCCTACAGCAAACGGACTTTTCCTTACTACTGGCTCTTGCTGGGGTGTTTTAATCTTAAGTATTTTCTTTGTCTTGTGCATTAAGTTCCAGCAAACCCTGGTGGGCTAAATTCTGACCTGCATAAGCAGGTGTAAAGTTAGCAGAGTTACAGCCCCTTGGCCCTGGGCCTGCCCTGCTGCCTTGCCAAAGCAGAAATTGCTGTTCCTGGGTTTTTTCCTTTTTTTTTCCCCTCCTTTCTTTCCTGCTGTGTGATCATTCTCTCTGACACAGTATCCGTCTCCTGATCTCAAGTGTTGGTGCGTGAGCAAATTGATGAGCAAACCATTGACAAAGTCCTGATGGTGGAGGGGCCGATGATGAATTGGGGGCCATTACAGCAGGTATTGTGCACGTTCTACCAGCTGACACCGAACTTCCCTCCTAATGCCAGTTTCCCTCTGTCTGGGAAATGGATTGGATGCCGGCTTCTCCCAATTGAAGCTGGTGAGGTCATATACGTCCTAATTACAGGCTAGCCTTTTGTCTCTAAATGTGACAGACATGTGCTTGGGAAATTGCTTTTAATGCCTAAATAAATGTGATGAACTCCGTGGTAGATTTGAATCGCAATTGGAAGTGCTCAGCCTCTGGAGTGCTGGGCTGACATGATGACAGCCACTTGTGCTGCTGATCCCCGTTTGGGATCTTTGTTCCTGGCACAGCACTGCCACTGCGTGTGGGGGCCCTCGCTCACCCTTCCCCTCGCTCTGCACAGGACTGTTGCACAAACATATGCAGCAGGATCGCTCAGGAGAGCAATACAGCTCTCCTGGAAGAGAAGGAGAGGGCTGGGATAGAGACAAATGGAGTTTACACCAACAGCAGGGGCAGATGAACAAGCAGGTCTAAGACAATTCCACAGTACAACACAGGATGGTTAAACAGAGACTCAGAATATTCCTGAGAAATCACAAGTGACTGCCGTCACCACCCAGGCTGGGGGAGGTCTTCACATGGGCAAATTCTGCTCCCAGGTACTTAGGGAGAAATCTGGACTGTTTCCAGACAAGCAAAACCAATCATTCCTCATTTAGACCACAGGCATAATGTTGCCCTCCTGTGTTAAAACTTTGAACACAAAGGGATAAGATCTATGTAGATATTCAGGAAGAATCTTTTGGGGATATATGCATGTTAAATAATACACTTAACGCTGGACCAAAGGCAGTGTAAGTGTTGTGCTTTATTTGACACCGGAGGCAAAGTGCTCCGTTTCCCAGGCAGCTTGCTCTTGCTTGCATATGTATTAGTTTCTATTGGTAGTATTCCCTGCAGGATTGTTTAAACTGGGTAAAGCCTCGCTCGCAATTCTCCTGTGTTTTATAACGGTTGGCAATACTTAGTGCTCACCAGCAGTCACACATGCCTACTGTGCCTGGCTCTGCTCATTTGTTCCCTAGGGCAAAGCCTGTGTCTGAAGGTTGGAGCCTGAGTAAGGAAACTCGGATTATCTGTGAAAATCAGTAGCCCTGTTCATGGTGTCCAGAATAGTGGTGCCATTGCAGAAAAAGTATGGAGGAGTGGTGACCATAGGCACACCTTGTCCCTGAGCTCTCATGATCTCTGTTCATGATTCAGCCAGGCACCTAGGTGTGTTCCAGGCTGTCGTGTGATAGGAAACGTGCTTGGGGCTGGGCCTGTGAGGATGTGCTTTGCTGTTGTACCACCTGAACTCTCTGAACCAGGGTAGACTGACATCCCACAAAGCCCTGAAGCTTTACCTTGAAGAAGCTGTGCAGTCTCATTGGATCCCTTGAAACCCAGCGATCCTAAAGTCCTTCCCAGGTCCTGGGCACAGGCAAATGCTCTGCCCATGTGTGTGTTGGAAGGGGTCCTGAGCGTACACTTGTCTCCCACCCTGACTGTCCAGCAACATCTCTTGCTCAGATGCCATCAATGATGTCACCAGAATCACACAGGTACCTTGAGTTAAATCTCAACAAAAGGATTTTTGTCACAGCAGGATAGGGGAAAGGTTTTGGGGTTTTAAAGTGTGAGGAACTTCCAAAAGCCAAGGGTTTCTGTCAGGTCAGAGCGCATTAAAAAATCTTTTAAGGACGAAGGACTTTTTTTAAGAGTGACTTATGTTTATCTTGCCTTCTAAGCCGTACTTAGATCAGGAAAGGCTTGGGTCAGGAAGGTGGGTATTGATGATGGCTTGTATCCATAATTTTTAGTGTCCAGTTGCCACGTGAACCTTCAGGACTGTACCCTGTTTGATGGGTGCCATATATTTGCTGACTTTAAATAACAATCTAACCAAGCCTTCTGTTGTTCAGAAGTAAGCAGCCTTCCCTCAGGAGCAGGGAGAGAGATTTTGAAATCAGTGGAGTTGGTAGCGGGTGATGGGCCTGGTGATGCAGGGCAGACTGGGTCCCAGGCTGGCTCAGGCCAGGAATGCCATTCGGGCT
The DNA here is from genome assembly GCA_013397725.1 of Rhagologus leucostigma. Taxonomy (NCBI): domain Eukaryota; kingdom Metazoa; phylum Chordata; class Aves; order Passeriformes; genus Rhagologus; species Rhagologus leucostigma. The sequence continues at coordinate 125,942 of VZTD01005176.1, forward strand.
GCTTGAAGCGCTGTGGCGAGGCAGGGGCTGGCAGAGCCTGGTTTAGCCTGCCCTCGTGGATGAACATAGCATAAGTATGTGCATAAATTGAAATTGCAAGCAGCTCTCTTCAAATGGGTGCTTGAGGTTATGTGCTGGCATAGGCACCCAGCTGGACTGAGACTCATCCTGACAGGTACTTTCCCATGGAACAGATCAGCATATTTGCCCATGTGTCATGGCCCAAATCCTTTAATGGTGCCTGAGCAGAGAGTGCTGTCTGCCTGCCGTGTAGTGGGGCAAGCGCCCTGATGCAGGGCTGGAACAATTCCCTTGGCAAGCTGTATTTTCTCCTTTGAACTGACTGGTGTCAAACCCACGGTGGTGTCAAGAGAGATGTGAAGTGCTCAGGGCTCGTGGTAATGTATCATGCCCTGTTGTTTTATGTTGATAGCACACTGGCACGATTTACGTCAGCTATTCTGCCTTACCTTGAACTGTAAGGCACAGCAGCTGTTGAGTTGATATTTACAGCACTGTAAGTGTTTAGGCCATGCTTCTGACAAAGCACACACATATTTCATGATGCTCTGCAGCCTCGTGGGCTCCGACAGACCCTTTGCAGGGACGGATGGTGAGGCACTGGGTGAGAGTCAGAGAGGGGTCTGCTCTGAAGATGGGCTGTAAACTGCTGCTGAAGTAAAATGTTTGTTCTCTCCAACAAGCAACCTATTTTCATGACCCTTGCAGGAGCTGAACTGTCTTAAAATGTGTCAGTAGTCTGTCAGATTTGGTTACAGCAGACTGGTCTGCACAAAAGTTCCCAGAGAAGTGGAAAGTACAGAGTCTGAAAGGGTTTTATCTTCCTTTTTCCTTTAAGCCTTCCTTTCCTTTTCCCTTCCTTTTAACCCTGCTTTTAAACAGTATTAAGAGTGTAAAATGTGAATAAAATCTGGGAGCATTCATAGCAAGACTAGATGGGAGCCGTTGTGGAGTCAGAGCTGTGCCTGGATATGTTGCTGAATCCCAGACTCAGCCCAGGTGTGCTGAAGCATGAAATGAAGGCTTTATTACCCCGGGATGTGTGCTATGTCCTGGCACTAGAAAGGGCTGTTGGTTGCAGCTCTGCAGAGGTTTTCTGTCCTCTGCAAATGACGCGACATCAACGCCGTTTATTTGGCACAAGGTGGGGATATTAGAGGAATAAACAGCTCTTGCCAGTAAGAGCTTCATTCCTAGGGTGAGATGTAATAGCATTAACCAATCCATTTTAAATGACCTGGCTGCCGCAGGCATGGGGCTTTCTGGGAGACGAGGAGTGCTCGGGCAGCCAGAATAACAGCTCTGAGCTCTCTGTAACTTCTCGGGAGGCTGGGGGAATGCCCTGCAGGGGCAGGATGCTCCTGTCTGTGGTGGGTGCATTTCTCTTAGCGGGAATGAGAGTAACATTTCCCAGAGAACATGAGAGGTAAGTCTGCCCTGCTGCAGGTTCCTGGTGTGATCTTGAGGTAGGTCAAAATCCTCAGATGTATTTGCACATTGACTCCCAAGTGATATCCTGAGGCTGAAGTGTCTCGGACGGTCTGGGTCCTGCTCTCTTTGGCTTCATGGATGCTTTGGCCTGTCACATTCAAGATCTATCCAGGCAAACCTGCTCCATCTGCAAAGACTGTTTTTCCCTCCCTCATCAGGGTATTGTGAGGATAAACACAGCAGAGATTGCCAAGTGCTTATTGATAATAGGAGCCGTATAACTACCTGACATGGACATGCTGCTCTTTTGTTCATGTGCCTGGTAAGAAAAGTATTATTTATCCCTGCAGCATCCTCTGAGAATGGAGAGCCTCCTCTGGGCTCCACCTGATGCCTTCAGGCTGATCACTGCTGTCCCTGCCATCATCCTCTACTTTATTCCCACACCCTGTAACCCACCCATTAGCTCTTTTCTTCACTAGAATTCGTTTACAGTGGGCACCACGTCTGCCTCATGCTTAAGACCCTTCCCTGTCCCTCTGCAGAGCCCTATTGCACAAAAGCAAGTTCCTGGTAGGAATTTGCTGTTCCTTTTCTGTCCAGATGGCCCTTCCGAGCCCCACTTGACCTCTCACAAACAGGCTCTGGACTCAGAAGCAGGAATGAGCAGGCTTCATCCTCTCTTTCACCACAAACTGTGAAGAGCTTGGGCAGGAGTTTGGCTTCAGGGGGAGGCAGTGTATCGGAACACACTGGAAAAGCCACTTCATGCGAGAAAATGTGAGGAAGCAAATGAGTGATTGCTGTTGTGCCTGGAGCTGGGACTCGCTTTCCAGCAGGGCTGGGGGGCCCAGAGACTCCCACTGAAACAGAGAACTCCCTCAGGTGTCTGGTGCAAATGTTCATTCCCAGGGGTCCCTTCCTCCTTTAGTGGGCAAGGGGACACTCCTCAGTCCTGCCCTGGCTGCCCCTTTGGAGTCTGTTCCCGAGAGCCGCTTCCCTGGGCTGGATGGCACTGTGGATGCCCCTTGTTGAGGCTGCTTTGTCAGTGCCAGCAGTGGCTGTTGGTGATGGCCACGGTGGGGATTGGAACACTGATGGGGAGGGTGGCACTGGCACCTTCAGGCTAAGCAACAAAAGCACACAGCTGAAGTTTTAGCAACAGAGGTCAAACCTGGCCTGTATGTAACAACAACCTCTTGTGCAGGGGTTGAGTGGTCTGTAAGCTCTTCCAGCCTGGTAAGAGTTTGAGACTGGACTCCTTGGAGCATCCCTAAACGGTGGCGGAGAAAAGTCATTATTGGCACTGCCAGCAGTGTGTGGGTGCTGGAGTAGGGTCTACCTGAGAGTAGTTCTACCGAATTAGTGTAATGCTACGTTATGGTTGGGTGTTCATCTGTTTTGTTTCCCTATTTTCTCCTGTAATGGGTCTTTCAATTCTAGAAAACTAAGACAAAGTCAAAAAGTGTAACAAGTCCTACCAGAGCCTAAAATGCATGGCCACTTGATAGTCCTTTGTGCTTCTTGTTCTCTTTGACTCATTTTATTTTTTCCTTCTTTTTCTTTTTTTTTTCTTAGCGACAAAGAAAATATTTAAAATTTTTAAATATTTAAAAAGTATGATCTGGGTATTTTTATAAAAACAGTCTTTTTGGTCACAGTTACATATTTCAGCACTGGTTCTGTGCTGCTGGAGGCAGCTGGGAGGCAGTTTCTATTTGCTCATATCTCTTCTCTTGTTGTAGCACAGTTTTGGATTCTGCCATATCTACTTTTCCTCCTCTTGCTTGATGACTGTTCACCTCAGCAAATCTTCATCAATGCAAAGTTTTGAAATTAACACTTCAGAGCCTACTGTCAGTTTTACAGCATCCAGTACCAGTGGCATCTCTGAATGCTTGTCACAGTAAGCAGCAAGGTTTCCAGTAGGTGTGGTTGTAAATCCCAAATTTGACCAGTTTCCCCCTAAATTTCTGGGCTGGAATCTGGAATCAGGTACGAACTGTTTACTTAAAGCTGTACCTGCCATTGTTCCCAGGCCAAGGCTTTACCTGAGCAGGTGCTGCTAAACTCTGAGGGTTTCAGCCCTTGGCCCTACATTGGCAGCACGCTCGAAGTGCAGGTTATCAAACACAAGGCAAAGGCTTCAGAGCAGACATTTCTTAGCTTTCCAGCGTCACTCTCACCAAGGCAGGATGGCAGTGCTGCCTGTGTGTCAGCTGTAGGAGGAGTGTGCCTGTCCCTGAATCGCCGTCCAATGGAACAGCGAGATCATCCTGTTTGTGAAATGATGGCATTTTAATCCACTGGAAAAAGCAGCTTGAGCTGGCCAAGTTCCTCTTCTTTCTCCCCCTTTTTTTCTCCCCTTTCCAGCTCTCATTCTCTGCAGCTAAACTGTGGCCAGAAAGACTTTGCAGAGTGCAGTTCCAGCACTATTCTCTCCAGAACTGAGACATCCTCCCCTTTTTACTTCTGCCAGCAGCAAATTTTGAGGAGTGATTTTATAAAGTTCAAGGCCTGGGGGCTTTGCAATGGAGAAACCAACAGACCCTTAACTGGAGCATTGTGGAATGCAGTGCCGGAATACATCGAATAATATTTGTCAATCTGCCATAATGCTGGGTATTATCACTCATTACCATTGTAAGAAAGGGGTGATTAAACTAATAGTTACTGAGAGACATTTCTGGTGACAGGAGGCAATGATGAGAATGAACTGACCTCAGTATACATTTAGAACTGGGAATAATGGGAAGTGGCAGAAAGCCAATAAGTGAACATGGCCCACAGCTCGGATCAATGAATTACTTTTTTTCTGCTTTACAGCAGTACATGGTGTTTAATGAAAAATCAATAGCCCCCTGTAACTCAGAGCCGTAATCAATCGTTTGACCTGAAGCTTTCCCTTTTTTCTTTTTCCTTTTCCTCCCTCCTCTCTCAGGGAAGATGTCTTGGGCTGATGACACAATTCAATTGCAAGGGGCAGTACTTCACCAGGCTCACAGAGGGAAACTGACAAAGCCCCGCTGCAATTTATACCACCAGGAACATAGATATTTATACGGAAAATCTGGGGATGGACTTGGCCAGCTGTTGCTGCTGCCTCTTGCAGAGAAGTCAGAGCCACGCTTATGGCAGGTAGGTCATGTCATTAGGCCTTGGGCCCCTGGTGCCTGCCAAGGATGTCCAGTGGGGTTGTTTGGAGAGCAGGGAAGGGAGAACATCACTGTTGGAAAGTTGGTGGGAAATCTGCCCCAGCCAGCAGTGCCTGTTGACTTAAGAAGAAGGATCCGTAACGCTGGATGTTGGTGTATAATCTGTGATGTATTCCAGGAAGAAGTTGCTGTCTGAGTTTTGCAGTGAAGCTGAGGAGATGTTGCTGGTAATGCTGGTGTCTCTGCAGGGTCTTACTGGGCTGCACTGAACAGCAGGTGTGATGTGGGGCTCATGTATGATTGCTCCTGATTTGCATCAGTGAGGACAGGAAGAAAAATCAGTAATAAACCCCCGCTTTCAGCAAGTCTCTGGAAAGGACTGATTTTGGAAAGCTAAGGCTTTAAGAGCTGCTTGACCAGAGGTTTGGCTGGTTGGTTGGTTTTTGTTGGGTTGTTTGGTTTTGGGTTTTTTGTGTCTTTCATCTCCCTTGGTGGCTCCTTGCTCTAGTCTTGTCACCAACTACCAGAATCAAACGTGGTCTCCAAGGGAAGGAAATGAAGCGTTGACAGTGATGAGGACCTGTTTGCTGCAGGATTGTTCTCAACAGCCTGTTCTTGATGGTTTTACTCAGCCTCCTTCTGAATGCCTCAGAGACAAAATGGCACCTTTTGCCATGGCAGGGCAGCTCTGAAGTGGGAAAGTTTTTGCTCAGAACCTGAGCTCTAAGGTGTCATCTCGGTCTGTTGGTTTGGGTCCCTCTTTAAGGATTGACTAAGCAGTTTTTGTCTTTGATAGACTGGAAAGATAAATGGGTTAAGCTAATATTTTCAGCATCTCGCTGCTTCCTCACTCCCCCAGCCCCCTTGTTGTAGCGCAGGAGGAGAAGAGAACAAGTGTGTCTCCAGGGTCTGACGGCTCCCTTCTGCTCCTCCATGTCCGTGGCTGCTGCCATGCCTGCTGGCTGAATGGCTGATTTCCTGGCACCGGCACAGCACCGGGCCCTTGGCGGGAAGCGCAGCTCGCGCAGGATTGCCAAGTTACTCTTTCCAGGGATTGTGCGTGCCACAACTGTCGCTTGATGTCACGTGCTGCAGCCTTCCGAGTTCTCTTTCCATGCGGCTGAAATGGGGGTGCCTTGGGATACGAGCATGAGGGGGTATGATGGGACCAGGGTGGGCTGGGGGAAATGCTGGGGTGGAGACAGCAGATTTCCCAAGGGGCACGGATTTAGTCATGCGTGTTTCAGAGCTTTGGGTGGAAACTGGACGGGAGGAGAATGTTCCGTGTCAGAGCTGCACGCATGCCTGTATCCTCCTCTCCTGAGAGCATGGATGGCTTCCCTGTCCTGTGACACGCTGGGACAGTGTCACTGCCCTCTCCAACCCTCGGCTGGATGGGCAGGTATGGCCCCGAGGCAGGCTGACCTCAGGGGAAACCACGTGCTCTGAGCAGATCTCCACAGCAAAGAAGTGCATTCCCACTCCTTCATTCTCTCACCAGTGCTTTGCCTTTAGTGACTGGTCTTCCCTGTGTGACATCCTGCTGACCTCTTCGCTTGGAAAACACAGTTTGGGGTTGAGGACAAGCTCCTTGTGCTTCTAGACTGTTCCTCAGAGGTATTGGGGAAGGAAAAGGCCTTACTGTACTGCGTAGGAATGTGTTTGGGTCTTGGAGTTCTCTTCTCCAAAAGAATTTACAAGATGGTACCTTGCCCTGTCCTACAGCTATTGAGATTTAGAACAAAAGGAGTGGGTTTCACTCAGAAGCAACGTGTTCTGGGGTAGCTGAGCAGAGGTAATTTTGGAGTTGCTCCAAAACTGTTCCTGAGTTGCGAGAGAGAACTGGATGCAGCACTCAGGACATCTACACTTTTGCACGTCATGTTTGGCTCTGAAGGCACATTTATTGCTTTTACTCCTGTATGATCCCAGTTGTGACGCTGTTGTGCTGCTGTGGGTGCAAGCCAAGCAGTCTTCGCTGTACTCCTTTTCTGTCCTGTACCTGCCAGCCCTTCACGTGGTCTGAAAGAGGACTGGCCAAGGGCTTTGGGAATTGGTGTCAGGAGAGATGATCCCTTAAATGCAAGGAAAATGGAAAGAGTGAAACTCTTTGCTGGAGATCTTGCTCGCTCCCCACTGCCACATCTGTGGCTCTGAACTGCCCACCAGGTTGCTGGCATGCTGTGTGCAGCAGGAAGCAAAAATGCTGCTGGTGGCAGTGTTGGGAGTCAGAGGGGCCATGAAACTCCCAGTCTGGCTGGTGCAAACCTCCTCCTGCCAGTGGAGCAAGTGAATCCACAATAACCTTGGATTGCTGCAATGGCAGCTTGGCAGGCAGCTGCGGAACAACGAGGAGCTCTCAGGCTGTGGTAAAACACTGCATGGCAATGATGTAACAGCCACATCCCACCCGAGCCCGTGTGCTGAACAAAAAGGGCCAGCTTCTCCACGGGTATAAACTGGGGGAGCAGCACCAACCGGGGCGGCCGAGGCCAAAACCCTGGGGCTGCTCACCCAAGTCTCACCATCGATCTCTTCAGTGCCATTTGGAGATGAACCTGTATTTTTACCTTCTGCTGCATGTCTTAATTGATTTCTATTTTTTTAAAAATACTGTTTGTTAATTCACATTGTGTCTTTGGCCAACCAATTATATGCATGGCCATATTGTGTGACTGCAGCAGTCTGGTGCGGCGCAAGGAGCGCCACATCATGTGAGACGTTTCATCTCCACGAGTAACCTCGGCACCGTGGCAAATGAATACATGAATACAGTACAACCAGGAGAGATGAAACTCATTGACCGCTGCCCCTACTCACCGCACAAATATCATTCTTTTGGAATTTTTTTCTCCCCCTTTCTTGTTTTCCCGACACATTTTGGTCCCCTTTTCGCTTCTCCCCTTTTCCCCTAAGTAGGGATGACACAGATCAATACCTTTGATGGAAAGTAATAATCAGGCCTATTAAGTGACAAAGGTTTACTCTGTAACAGCTGTGCTGGCGGGAGAGGAGAGCTTGTCTGACTAATGAATCATGAAACAATCAGGCAGTAGCCATTTGTGTTTAGATCTGTAAATATGGTGTGGTTCAAGTGCCAGACCATCTCCAGCACTCCAGCTGGGGGCACAGATGGTCCACATTCAGCACAGCACAAGTGTAAAGAAAAGCCTCCTTCCTTCCCCCTCTCCTGCCTGTCCCACAGTGCCCCTCCCAAAGGAGAGAGCAGCCAGCTTGGGGATACACTTGGGCTGTGGGCAGGAATCCTGAAGCTGCCCTTCCACATTCAGCAGCTCCCAGCAAAATGCCTGCTCTCTTGCTTGTCCAAGACACAGAAAAAAGCAAGGAAATCCCTCAAAACCTATGTGCTGTATAAGGACTCCTATGTTTTGGACTAAAACATTGGAGTTTATTCCTTGCTTTCCATCCCTTGGATTTCTTCCTCATGTTCTGCTGATACCTTTCCTTCCGCAAGGCATCATGATGTCCATTTGTTACCCCTGAAGGGCAAGTGAGTGACACAGCAGGAATTCAGAACTAAAACACAGGAGCAGAGCCTGGCGAGAGAGGGAAGGAAATAAAGTTGTCGGGGAGTTCAGGTTCTTTCCACTCTCTTGACTTGAGCTGGGAGTGCTACTCCCAGTACTGGGGGTTGAGGCAGCCCCTTCCTTGGCCTCCTGTGGGAGACTGGCTGTCCCAGGCATGGGAGTGCCAAAGGCAGAAAGAGCTGAGCGTGCGGGTAAGCCATTGCCTGGAGTTGGTGCTTTTGGGGCAGTGAGGTTGTGCTGCTGAGACGTATTTGGTTTGCAATATATATATTTCTGTCTTTATCCTGCTAGAATTATAGGGTGCACTTGAAAGCATTTAATAAATGTTTTGTTGTCTTTTAGTCTCCTAGTAGGGAGGTGGTGGTGGGACACCATTGTCTGGATTGGTCCATGGGAGGAAATGATGGATTATTAGCACTGGGATCTGCTTCTCAACCCACTCCAAAGAAGGCAGTACTGCCAGAAGCAAGGGTAGGACTTGCCAGTCTTATTTTTGTATTTATTTCTCCTAGGCATATCCAGTTAGCTAACATTTCTGCTCATTGCTGTTGATTTCTTTCAGAGATTGTTATTCCCTCAGTAGCCTCCCACCTTCAAGAAATGTTCTTTCCAGTGGTTCTGGCCTGAGGCTCCAGCTCAGTCCTGTGGGGTTTTGTTCTGTGCTGCATCTTCTGTGCTGGTTCCTGCTCACACAGCAATGCGCTGCAAATGGGAGTCAGGGAACCGCTTGGTAATTTACGCTCACGTCACTCTTGCTGTATAAATAACTCTACAGGACACCAGCCAGTGAAGAGACACATCCCCAGTTTATGGGAAGCACAGGTTTCTGTGCCTCCACTACCTGCTTCTGACTCCCGCAAGGGCCAGAAACATGTAAACCCTGCTCAGGACAAGTGATCTAAAACATTGTGGGATTCTATCACCTGCCTTTTGAGCTGTGACTTGCACTCTGTGAGTTGAGTTATGCTGAAGGACTATATACACACCTGTTAGAATTTCAGAGGTGTCAGCAAGAGAGAGCGGAGGTTGGCTTTGCTTGAGGTAGTTCTAACTCTGATCCTCTCTCTTTCTCAGGGAAAGGGCTTTGGGACTGAGGTTACAGATCAGCACAGCTCAGTACAGTCCACTGACTGAAAGTTCCTGAACCTAGAAGTAAATATCTAATTTTTATGTCTCAACGGATTTGGAAAGGAATGTAAGGCACTGGAGAAACTACTTGAATTCAGATTACTTTAAAAAGAAAATTATTTAAAGTGTGGAACAAGGCCAAGGTGAGCGAAAAGCACAGAAGAGGCAGGTGAAGTGACGGCCGTAGTTCAGCCCTTCACTGGCTGTGCGGTGCTGGGCTGCCCTCAGTGCAGGAGAGGGTGGGCTTCCGGTGCTCTGATGGCTCGGTGCATGGCATTCACCTTGCTGGGCTTTTTCTCGAGAGTTCTGAAGCCCTCGGCCTGGGTAACTCAGGATGACACAGTCTGAAATAGGGAGAAGGGGCAAAGGGGAGAGGGAGCAGACTCTTTCTTTCTCTTTTCATTTGTTAAGCCATTATTTTGTGCGGACAAAGGAACAAGTTGGCCAAAACCCTAAGAAATACAGATATTTTGGACTTCAACAATAGTACCATTCTTGCCAAAAATCACATTATGTCCCACCTCATTTGAGCTGTTGAATGGTTATGTCATGCGAGAAGGTGGATGAGGGAGAAAAGCTCCCAAACTCTTCCAGCTCAATCAGAGCAACCAGTAAACCTCACAAAGGTAATTATTCTCTGATTTAAGGCCTGCTTCTCTGTCTGCAATGTTATTTGCTTGCAGTGACCAAAATGCCTTTGAGAACAAAAAGAAATTTAAACTTATGGAATAATAATGTCTCCAGGAAATGGTCTTCATCCCTCTCTTGTCCAATAACCTCCTTTCCTTTCTTTTGCTTTTGGGGAGGGGAATAATTTTTTTTTTTTTTTCTCAGAAGCTGGGCTGAATTTTGCTTTTTGAAGGCATCTCCTCAGAAAAAGCAACTGGGTCTGTGCACAACTGGCTCTTGAATATGGAGTTTCTGCTGAAACTTCCCTGCTATTATCTTGACAATGTTATTATTATCAAAGCCTGCCAGTATTAGGTATGACGGTGAGTGCTCGCGGCAGGAAGGAGCACAGCCTGGTCAGCAGAGGAAGGGGGCCACTCGCAGTTGTGCCCCCTGTTGCAAAAGCTGTAATAATTTAATCTTCTCATACTGGGATCTGCATTTCCTCTGGCCTGCGTAGAGCTGCTGAGTGCCTGGTTTGCTTTGGCCAAATCACAAGGGCTGTTCCTTGAGCATTTTGCAAGACTTGAAATAGAAGATCATGCTGGTAATGACTTCGGGCAGGATTGGGAGTTATGTTTTTATTTTTTTCTCCTAGAAATAAATGATTTAACTACTAAAATGAGGCAGGCTTCTGGCTTTTGGATGTAATTTAGTTCAAGGTTGTGTTAAATATGTTAGTAGATCAACCATTCTCCTTCTTTGCCAACCTGCTTAGCAGAAACCAGGGAAGGCAGATCAGCTCAGTGTTGACTTGGTGGATTTGAACTGTCACATACTGTGGTCATTAACTACAGGCATTATCCAGGTATGGATTTTAGTTTTTAGCACTGTGTTTGTTCTCCAATCCATCAGCGTATAGCAGGATATGTTACATGTCTCACTGTAAAGACAAATAACTTGGCAAATTGGTCCGTGAGGGGTTCTCATTTCTTTGCACAAATCTGCTTGGTCATAGAGAAGTCAGGACTGCCATCTTCTCGGAAGACTTGCCCTTCCAAACCGGTTGTTCCATAATCCCCTCTGAGTCCTGTTGGGATGTGCAAAGGAGGAGCTGTACAAGGTGAGCTGGTCAAAGTTGGCTGCTGAGCATGAATTCTTTGGAGCATGTGAGTTGCTCCCAGCCGACAGAAACCGCTTTACTGTGTTTAAGCAGAATACAGGAAACAGAGCCCTGGGCCTCAACTGCTGTCTTCAACAAGGTACAGATTTGCCTGTTGATAGTATGAAAAGGCTCAGTAGCAAATTTTGGTTTACCAGCTAAACTAAAGCTATACGTGAAAAATCACAGGCAATGTCTGCTCATCCAAAAGCTGTTCCAAGGCGTTCTCTCTTCCTCTCTTTATGCTCGCGTGTCTGTCTGTATCCAGAGTGAGAACATCTTGCAGAGAGGTGTACACCTGGAAGTGTTAGAGCTAGCTTAGGCCAAGCTCACCAACAAACAGTGTTAATTTTAAATGCAGGCTGGAGATTCCCATGACCACGGGGGTCCTGCCCCTTGTTTAGCAGCCTGGTGGTCTGAGGCATTGGGGTCAGAGTGCATCTCTGGGGCTGTGTGTCTGTTGTCTGCCCTTCCAGCTCGGGCTGGAGAGAAGGATAATGGAGTCTGAGCAGCCCCCGCTGCCGAGCCCTCGCCACTGGCCGTGCCTGGTCATGAATTATCACAGGGAGCCGCTGACGCTGGATGGCCACCCAGGAACAAGGAAGAGAAGCCTCTCCCTCGGAATGGGGGTACCGGGAACAAGGTTTGGGTTGAGCCAGCTGGGGCGGCAGGGTTAACACCCTTGATCTTCCTTTGTTGGAAGTTGTGGTATTTTTGGCAAGCGGAAAGCCAGGGCTGGGAATTCCTGCATTTCCCTGGGGCTGTCCTGGCAGCGGGGGCACCAGCCCCTGTGTATACAAGGTTGCCAGTCATTTTTATCAGGAAGGTAGGAGGTCTTCTGCTGCCACAGGTACATATCACACGGACGGTGCGGAACACAGACTGGCAGGACACAGGGAGATGGAGAGCATAGGAAGAAGCAGTCAGAGGGATTTGTCTTTTTGATATGCCTGTTGTCGTGGAGACCGGGAAAATATTTTGCTGTCGTTCTTGTGAGTTGCTGCAGTCATCCATTCCTGTTTTCCTTTGGAAGCTGGTGAAACTACAGCTGGGTACAGCTGGAGAAGAGAACAGAACAGCGTGTCTTGTTGCTGCCAAATAAGGGGCTGCTTGAGGAAATTGAAAAGCCAAATATTGCTTACAGAAGGAGATGATATGTCCTTTTGTACCACTGATCTCAAGCCGTTGTTACAGTCTGAAAACAGGGCTGCAAGCAGAAGATAGTTTTTAGCTATAGATGTTTAAGGTAGCTCCAGTGCAGTCACTGTGGCTGCACTATCCCCATATTGCCCTGTTCTGCCCCCAGTAGAGTGGTCTTTTGGGCTTTGTAACTGTGTGTAAGCTATTCACAACTCAGTGCAGGCTCCTTCTGAGGACAGGTTTCTCTTGCCAGCCATCGCAAGGGATACCTGTACCTTGTGAACCTGTTGTTTCTGGCTGCTGTGCTTGGCGGGACAGCAGGTTGAGGGGGCCTCTGCTCACTGCATGGAATAGCAAGTTAAACTCACACTGAACTTCCTCCAGAGGCTGGCAGGCTTGCATTGACCGTGTGCCTTGCCCAGGTACACGAGAGGTAGCTGCATTCTTGTTGCTGCCTTTGCAGATCCCAGTTCTGGGAAGGCTCAGCGGGGTATTCATACTCTCTGGTATTCCCTGTGGCTTTATGCTGAGCCACTGCTTTCAGAGCAGGTGCCTAACACAGTGCTGGCATGGTGGGGGTTAACTGGGACATCACCTCCTGGTCCCACTAATTGTGCTCATTTGCCGTGCTGTGGCTTCCAGCACCATTTCAGAAACTCGAGGATGTGAAAAAGATGGAGCGAAACCAATGCAAAGTGGGCTTGAAGTGGCTGCTCTCCTAAATGTCAGCTGCCCAACTAAATATAACCCCGAGAGTAGAATTTATGCTTTGCACTCCTTTGCTTTTTATTGTGGGGAGAAAAAAGCCAAGAGCTCAACGGGCTGTAACTTTAATAGGTCATTCCAGCCAGTGCTTACCTTTACAAAATCCTGCTAACGCCAGGAAGACAATACAGTGATCAAAAGCAGTGATGAGATTTTTTAGCAGCATTAACCGTCATGACCTAGCAAAATGAAAGAAAATGGTTTAGCAGAACTGTCAGATCCAATATAGCTAATAAAGGCATGGATAAATGTTTATTACATACCGGAGACAGATCATTTCTGTACAGAAATTGAGGATGACCTTTACTGATAACTCTTATCTGCCTGATATCCTGAATAAGAAGAAGAGAGGGGAAGAGAGGGCTGCGCTATTGCTGGTGTTTATGAAAGGTGAAGAAAAATTACAATTCGCAGATGATGGTTTTTAGACAAGGCCTTTCAGTAAAATAAAGATATGGAACTGTTCATTCTGTACAGTGGGACTCCAGGCTCTGACGTGCCTGCATCAAATGTAATGAGTGTGTCCAACTCAGGCACTTTTAGGGAGACTTGATTTTCATACATGTTATGTATGTGCACACACACATTCTTGTATGTTTGTGTATGAGTCCGTGTTTAGGGCAGTACCCAAGTAAGTAGGTACTGCTGCCCTGAGCCGCCTTCCCTCCAGCTGGGTTTCTGTGCTGAGCACCAGTAGCTGAAAGCAGACTACCAAGGGAGGCCAGTTCCCAAAAACTCCTGCTGAAACTCAACGGCCAGACCTCTGGAAGAAATGGGAAGTGGAAGCCATTTATTTTAAACTGTAAATGGCTTGGAAGCTCCTTGAGGCAATCTGCCTGCTCTCTTCCCATTCCGTATAAAGCAGCATGTGAGGATTTGAAACACAGGTAGTTGCCAGTGCTGAACCTGTCAAGTGAGGCTGCGGAAGTCCCACCTGACCTGACAGCCAGGTAAACATGGGAGTAAAGGAGCAGATGGGTCAGCAGGCTGCCTGGAGCACCAGGACTGGGCTAGCAGAGTTCTGCTGTCAGGCAATCAAAGAATAAGTTAAATGCAGACTTTCGCCCCCTCAGCCTAGAGTTCAAGCCCCAAAACCCTTGCTTTCCTGGTGTTCTCAGTGTGATGTAGAATTGATATGCTGAAAACACAACTGTAGCCATGAGGGTGAGCCTCTTCCAGAAGAGAAACATCACCAGCTACCTGTCAAACAACTGCCTGGAATGAGATGTGAGTGAAATCGGAATCAGGCCTACTACATGCAGTTAATCATAAATAATGCTGCCTTGGTAATGGTTGCAATTAGTTATGAACTTCAATCATTCCTACCGTTTCCGTGTTGGCCAATTATGCTGCAGGAATTACCAAGTAACCCATAGCACATTAGCTCTCTGTACTGCCATTGTGGGGAGGGCTCAGGTCACCGGCTCCTCGCAGGATGAATTAGCACGGCTCTCCCTGCACAATGGTGCTGGGCTGATTTACAGGGATGGAAGCTGCCCCTTTGTCTGCTGCGGGTGTAGCAGCAGCATGCTGGAATCACAGCTTTGCAGGGGAGACTTACCCAGCCTTATAGGAACAATGGGAAGTGTGTTTTCTCTGTCTGTGCAGGTGACTTACTAGATGCTGCCACTAATTCTTAGGTCTGGGGGTGGTTCAGCAATAAACTGAAATCAGACTTTAAATGGTGCAATTTGAAGCTGGGAAGAGAAACACAATTAATGGGCTCACCTGACTCTAAAGCATAAAAGATAAACATTTTCTTAAACTAGTGCTGATGAGGGGCTTAAAAGTTCCATAGATACCTGCCCTACAGCTGATTGGAGCGCCTTTTGTTTTGGTTTGCAGAGGTGTGTAGGACTGCTGTCTTCTGAGGGCAGGAGTGCTTATTTTACTGTGGGGCATCACCTGGCTGTAAGCCTTGGCCAAACAAGGCAGGACAGTTTGTTCCTGCTCTTATGGTCTTTGCCTTGACACTCTTGATGCTCTGTCACTTGATTTTGTCAGAGAACAACTGACTTGGCTCTTTATGTGAACTTCTGTTCATCAAGTTGTGTGGGGAGTACTATCCTTGACTGCTGAAAGGCATTTCTGTGTTGGTAACCATAATATCCACGGTATCTGAAGCGTTTGAATACTTCGAAGCTTCCAGACCAGGCCCACAGTCACGCTGTATTATTTTGGGTGAGGACAGCACTCTAAAGGCTCTTTTTGATAAGGTCTCAAGCTCTAAGCCCCGTTACTCTCCCTGATAATAAATGAGTTGGCAGTCTCAGTGCTTTTGCCATGCCCATGGATGCTAAGCCTGTAGTTCGAAGATCTCATACCTGGTTCTGTGCTCTGTGGTTTCAGAAAGAATTACTTTAAAGCAGAAAATCTTGGGGAAATTAGTTGCAGTTTTAAAACAGAATATTTTGTCAAAATCAAATTTATTTCAATGAGGAACAATCACTCTAATGGCTGAGAAGAATGCAAAGATTCAATGAGGTATGAATAGCTGTAAGATGGTACAATTACCACCTCAGAAACAATATATTTGTAAAGTTAATTCCTCTTGAACATGAACAATCTCCTTACACTTGACCCCTCTCTATTGCCTCTTCCATGCTTGAACTCTCCTTGAACTTTGTAGATCCATCTTGAGAGTATGATACGGCCATCTCTTTTGCATCTGGTTATTTTAGCTCTAATTTGCAGCCCTAAAATGGCAATTATGGTGATATATTGCTGAAGTCACCCGACATGGATGAGTATCGGGATCAGTGCGTTTATGCACAGGAGTAGTGAATGGAGACTACAGCTATGATTTTAAATGACTTGATTAATTCTGAAACAACACTTCAGAGTCCATTACATCCAGCAGGTGTTGGGGTTCAGGCTGCACTCCCATTGCATATTCAGGCTGCCTTCCCTCAAACAGCACAAGCATGTCATCTTTATTGCCCCCTCTTTTTTTTGTGTCCAGCATTCCTTTCCTCCCCCTTGCTCCTCCCTTCAGATCTTCCCTGACTTTTACGGCAGGACAGGAGGGGCAGGTTTGGGATAGAAGTGTCCCTGCTGTGGCTGCTGGCCTCTGTCAGTCTGTCCCTTGTCCCACAGGCAGTACTGCCGGGAGGGAGAAAATGAGAGCAAAGCACAGAAATCATCTCAGCTTCAGGGCTGACTGGATACGGATAAAGCAGGGAGCACTGTGCTGAAAACTCTTGCCATACATCACTCTCTAGGGACAGCCTTTTGTAAGGATCAGTTGTCATGGGCCTTTATTATGTGCTTGTTGCTTTTATTGGAGTCTTTGTGGCCTGATCCCGATGCGCTCTGTGTCTTGTTTCAGCCAGAATAATTGCTGCAGTTTGGGGAGTTCAGCCCAGCGGAGCCTCCGACAGGCTCTGACGGAGAAACAAGTCCCTATTCAGGGAGAGCACTGGAACGACTGCTCCATGGCCAGGGTGCTCCTTCCCATGAATAAGGGGACAAAAGTCTGGGGCTAATGAGAAGCACGGCATTGGAGTGTTTGTTTTAAAGACAGTGGCTCATTCTGCAGGCTGTGCTCTGGAGGCAAGGGAAATTCTGTCCGGGGTCAGGAGTCTCCCAAAGGAAGGGGCTCCTGTTTGCCCTGAATCTGTAACTCTTCCCAGCAGAGGTGACAGTGCATGAACCTGCTCTGGAGTCCATGGAAATCAGTGAGAGCCTGTCTTCATCATGGAATGTGCTGTAATAGGACAAGCACAACGCCTGGCTGAAGTGTATGGGAGGATGTACTCGGCGATGTTCACGGGGGAGGGAAGGGGTGCAGGGTTTGCCCTAAGGCTCTGTTGGAAAGCATTCCCAGCTCAGACCCACTGAGGGCGTGGAGGGATGATGTGTACAGAGCTCTGTAGAAAGTTGCTTCTCAGGGATCAGATGAGAATAGTCTTGGACATCTGGGGGGCAGATAAGAAGTAGTTCTGTACAGTAATTGGGGTTCAGACCTCTGTGAACAGACTGTCAGGGAAATACCTGGCATGGCATGGAAATATAAAGGATTGGGTTTGGGGGATTGTGGGTTTTGGATTTCATTGCTTTGGGAAAATACCCAGTTTTTTCTATCTTTTTTTCCCCTTGATGCTTCATCAGACTTTTATTTCATTTTTAGGGTAGATGGAAAATAGTGTGCCAACCAGCAGCAGAGGTGACTGACAGGACTCTCTGCCCAGAGCCTGCTCTGTGCAGGGAAAACCATTCCTTTGGAAGCTGTTCCTGACCAGGGCGGTGGTTCTGTGCAGTCTCCCCACTCTGCGCAGCCACCTCTCCTCCCACCCAGGCCAGTGAGGATGCTCCTGCACGGGGGCTCAGGCAACTGCAAACATTCACTGCAACACCCAAACCAGGGGTTATTTATATTCCAAATCCCATTTTTCAGCACTGTCAATTTTTCCCTAACGGGCAAACGAAAAGACAGTTAAAGGGACTTTTGGTGACATCCCCCCTGTTTAATGAAGCTTGGAGTTATGGGCAAGTGACTCGAAGTGCCGTTATTATCTGCATGAGCGGGCGAGGCCGAGGGTCCAGCAGTGTGCACAGAGCTCCCACAAATGTGCACATTGATCACGGCTAATCGGAGTGCCCTGGTCAGGGGGGCTGCAGAGATGGAGAGTGCTGAAAAAGCTGACAAATGAAGCAGCAGAGCTTGGGGTTAATGGGATATTCAAACAGAATGAGCTATTCAGTTTCTTAGGAGCTTGTCACTTTTCCTTTCCTCTGACATTTTGCTGGAGACTGCAATGGGGAGACAGGGGGAGTGTGAGAGTACATGAAAGAGCAGTGTCCTGACTAGGGGGGCAGGAGGAAGTCCTTCAAGTGGTTCTAAAGAGCAGAAGGGAAAGGCATGGGGGAATGCAATTCTCCTGTGTCCTCCTCACTTTGCCAGTGCCTTGCGCTTTAATTTTAGTGTAGAACGCTTTTTGGTTGGTTTTTTCAAAAGGTAATTCTGCTTTGGGAACCTTTGTCATTTCTGCAGCCAACACTGATCTGTTACTCTGCAAAAAAACCTGCTCAGGCTGGAGTGTAGCTAAAGAGGAGATGTTTGGGGTGCTTCTCAGACCGGAGCTGTGCTCTCCCCAGAGCTCAGTTCAGCACTGTAAGAGGTGAGGAGCTGTGTGGGGTGCTCTTATGGTTGGTTGGTTGGCTGGTTGGTTGTTTTTTCAGAACCACTGCATTGAAGGCTGCAGGCAAAACGTATGTGTCAGAAGCAGCATTATTGCCTTGCTTGGGCTTCTCAGGACTTTCTGGTTTCTTAGTAATAAATGCCTCACCTGAGGACTTGTACGTGTCTGTTAAAAATTACCTGTATTTCCAGTGCTTTGCATGCTGGTAGCCCAGCTGGTAAGGCACAACAATTGTACTTTAAGTGGCATAAATGGTATCTGCCAGTTCCTGTGTGGAACTGTACAGACCAGACCACAGGTTTGTGGCTTCACTCCTGTCACTCCTGCAGGGTAGCACGGGGACTGGAAGTCCCTGCTGTCAGCTCTAGGCTCTCACCAGAGAAGTGGTGGGGTTACGGTACAGTTGAGGCTGGTGTACTCTAAAGAAAGTAGCACCTTATGCTCCAGGGAACTCTTAGCAAGAGCCTGCCTGGAATTAACAGCCGGAGAGATTTATTTGGTGCTCTCTAGGTTAGAGGGACATGATGCTCTTAAGAAGTGAGAGAGGTTTGAGGAATGCAGGGTCAGAGCTCCTGGAAGACCTCTGCCGATTCAGTAATCCTGTGGGCATGCAGTGCTGAGCTCAGCTCCTGGGAGGAGACTGCACCAGGAGAGCAGGAGATCCTGGGAAGTGCAGCAAAGCTTCCCAGGGACGCTGCAGCAAAGGACCACGTGCTTGCCCTTGGTAACTTGGGCCATCCCTTCTCTGTGTAGCTGTTGATCAGGAAATCATTCTTGAAAAATTAATCAGATTTTGCTTTTTTAGTGGAGTTTCATGCCTCTCAGACAACTTTGATTTCTCATGTTTTACTTTGTTTCTCCCCACTCTGTTTCCTAAGCATCTTCTTCTTCTTGGAAAATCTAGAAGTTATTTTTTTCCTAACTTGCAGTTACTTCAGCGTTTACAGGGGGCTCTGAAATGGTTTTGCTGTTCCATTCCAGATGCAAATACCTCTGAGTCCTCCAGCAGCACATTGCAGGGCTTGACCAGGAGAGTGTGTGGGGCTGGCAAGAGGAAACCTGTGTTATACCAGCACTGCACGGAACAAGGAATTTCTCTTTTCAGGTTGCTCCCTGGAATAGTGTCACGACGAAGTTGGAAGGAGAAGGGCAGAGTGAGAGGAGGAGAGGAAGCACATGGCTGTTTGCCTGGTACTTTTGGATTGCGTGACAGCTCCAGTTCAACAGCGGTGAGAGCAGCTTGGTAATGTCACCAGGCTGGAGGCTGCAGCCTCTGAAGTTTGGGACAGCACAGCTCACATGGAGGTGACAGGAATGTGTAAGAGCAACAACACATAACATAGCAAAGCCCTGGATGTCTTTTTCCCCACACACTGCAAAAAGCACAACAGATGGAAGGAAAACCTTGGGGAGACAGTCGCGGAGCTGGGGCTCAGGACATGGGAATTGAGCTCTCCTTTCCCACTGAGGTGGTACAAGACCTGGGATAAGCAGATGATCGGCCTCTCCTTTGTTTTGCAGATCATTTCAAGATGGTTTTTTTTCTGCCGTCTGTTTTGACTCTCAGTTCTTCAGTTTCATATGGCACAGTTTCATATTGTCTCCCTTTTAGAGAGGGGCTTTCGTCCAGCATGAACCTGTCCTGAAGTACAGAAGAACAGTACTGACTATTTGTTAATGCCGACAGCAGAATTATTTAATCTTCCCCTGCTCTAACCAGTCCTGCAGTCTGCTGCTGCCTGCTGTGTGAACTACTTGGCAACATTCTTCTAAAACAAGCTCTCTCTCCTCATCAAGCTTCTGTCTCAGAGATGCATGTGAAGCACTTCAGTTTTTTCACCCTTTAATCAGGTGCCTGACCTGTTCTGAACAGTGCTCGGCTTATGACCTCTTCCCAATAAACAAGTTTCAAACAAGCTGCCACATCAGATTTTGTGCAGGAACGACTACGAGACAGCAAGGAGAGCTGATCATGCCAAATAGCGCTCTTTGGGCCAGACCTCTCTCTCCTTCCCTGCAGGAATTAATTTACATTTTTGGAAAAGCACAACTATCTCACTGAAAAGAAATGATATAATTTCTCCAGCACCGAGAGATCTGCTGTTCTGTGGAGAATGGAGTGTTTTTAATTAGGCAAAATATTCATAGTGAGTTGTCCTGGAGTGAACACTGCCCAGGGCACTTGGTTCTGCTGGAGTTATGCTTGATTTCAAATGTGAAGGAAACACCACAGTCACCTGGACCGCAGGTCCTTTGGACAAGGAGCGCATCAGAAACTCCCTGACACTCTGCCAGGGCTGTAGGCTGGAGTCTCAGAATGAGGCAGAGTGCAAGTCATGCTGGGTAGCTCAG
The DNA here is from genome assembly GCA_013397725.1 of Rhagologus leucostigma. Classification (NCBI taxonomy): domain Eukaryota; kingdom Metazoa; phylum Chordata; class Aves; order Passeriformes; genus Rhagologus; species Rhagologus leucostigma. Next base: position 146,394 of record VZTD01005176.1, read on the forward strand.
TAGCTTAGAGCTGGGTCTTGGTGTTGAAATTATTTTGCTTCAGGTTTCTTTTTCCTCTTCTTTGTTCCTTTGATCATAATAATCAGTGGGACTGAAAGAGTGAAGAAAATGGTGATTTTTTTGGTGAACTCAGTCATTTTGACCGAAACTGTTACCATCTGTGGGACGCTTGTTGGCAACTTCAACAAGAGATGCTGAAGCTCAGTGGGTGAATGGCTGGGTGACACTCACTGTGTGGGCAATGGGTGCAGATGCAGGTGCTCAGTGTTCCCTCTTCAGCCCCCAGTCTCTGTTTCTAATAACTCCTTTCGCTGTTGCTGAATGCACATTGCCCCATTTTTCCTGGCAAAGGGGGAAAGCATCCTGAGGCTTTGCAGTGCTGTTCCTCTGCAAGGGTGGTGTGCCAGAATAAGGCACCTGGGTGCCAGCTTGGGGCAAGATGTTGTAAATATTGTCCATCAGAATCCCAGTTCCCAGGTGTTTGAACACAGGCACTTGCCCGGAATATTCTCTACTTGGTGAGCTGGCCGCTGTGCGAGTATATGCGTTGCCTTGGCCTGGGAAGGGCAGGAACGCTGGGAAGGATTAGAGGTAAATATCTCCAGGTGTGTCACGGCTAGGTGTTGGCATCACTGTGCAGCTGAGCTCTGTGCACGCTGCAGGGATCCGTGGCAAACAGTGACAAGGCTTTATCCCTCAGCTCAACAACCCAGTCTCCAGGACACCATTGTTTGCTGATAAATATGGCTTTTCAAACATCATTTCCTATGGCTCCATTTCCTCATGTTTTTGAGAGAGGTGTTTAAACTGGTTTAGCCCTGAGGTGCCATCACAAATGTTGTCAAGCAAGTGATGTAACTGTTCTTGTCTAGCTGTGGCCTCGATGACACGTGGACCTTGTCCACTGGTGACAGTCAGTGCCAATAAACGTGGCTTTGCTTTCCTTCTAGCCCCTTTAGATTGGAAGACCTTCCAAGATGATTGGTAATAGCTGAACTTGGACCTTTCCTCTGGCTCCTTCCTTGAGGAAGTCAGAAGAGTGAAAATGTGATTTTTCAATAAGTACATTTGGTCCTGGTTTGTCCCGTGTGGAGGCAGCTGTGGAAGTTGGAGTGCATCTTCTAACTTCTGGGCAGTACCTTGTAGGACAGCCAGCAAATGAGCAGAGGGAAAGTAGGAGTTGTGTATTGTCCTCTTGGAAAAGCGGAGTGGCGAGAGGACCAGCCTGGGCAAATTCCCCCTGCTCCAGCATTCCTATTTTGGCAAGTTTCTGTGGAGGAGGGAGTCTGCGATGTTCCCATAAAGCTCAGCACACTCAGGCTCTCCAGACACTCCACAGTCATGATAAAATTTTAAACACAACTTGATTTTTTAAATTAGCCATGAGTACTTGGCGGTGGGTGGGTTTTGAACACCTTAGGGTGTGTTTGCTGTTGGTCAGAGTAGAAAAGGATAAAACAATTCTTTCAGACTGCATAGGGTTTAAGAAGACTTGGTCTGTAGTTTCCCTTCACTGAGAGTTTAAAAGGGGGAAAATGTTTCAAACCCTCTCGTAGTTGCCCTCCTGAGTCATAAATATTTTTCCCATCGCTTCAGTGTCATAATCACTCATTCCCAAGAGGAATAATATGAAGCAGTGAAAGCCAGGGCCAAGCCCTTCGTTAAGAGGTCAGGGACTGTAAGAGCAGCATCCCTTGAAATGGTATCTGAGGCAGGAGACCAGGGTACATCAATGTTTGCTTGTTTGCTCAGTTTCCTTTTGTTTTGTTTTGTGAAATGGCTTGGCACTGGTTTATGCTTCATGTGAAATATTTACTGTTGTCTTATTTACATGAATTTTGAATGCTTGGTCAGAAATGTGATCTCTCTAGTATGTATGCTTACTTTCCAGTAACCCAATTAAACCCCAGCTGCTGTGCAGGAGAGAGTGACGATGAGTCAGATCCTCTTTCTGAGGGTTGTTCTTATATAGATTGCTCTTCTCACCTCTTTGACTGGTGAGAATTTAATTACATGGAAAGAAAAGAAAAATAAATCTAATACTTTGCTTGAGGATGGAAAAATCTAAGAATCCTTACGGTTTCCCAGAAACGTTTAGGACCAAATCCTGCTCTCAGCTGATGGAACAGCAGTTTTGGTGTGCAGTTCCGTGGGGCACCAGGCTCTACCCCTATTCCTCCCCTTTTCTCTGATAATAATGGAAGTTAGCTGGAAGCCTGATTGTCAGCTGGCCAAAGGAAATAAACTCCTCCATGCCTTTTGATTGTACAGCTTCTGACTGTTAAAATCCCTGGACTTCAAGATTCTAATGATTTTTCCAAAGCTATTTTGAATAACTATTTAATTGTAGTGTGAAAGAACAAAATTCTTGGTCAAGTGAAATATTAGTTCATGTAAGATTGACATCTTGATTTTTTTTTTTTTTTTTTTTTAATATTTGGACAGGATTAGGCAGTGGACATTGGAAGGTCTGGAATGCACTGTTGAAACTACATCATATGGCACTAGTGCTCAAGTCTCAGTCCTAATTCTGCTGATTTTAATAAAAGGAATTCAGGCTGTCACTTCTGTCATTTTAGGAAAGTCCTGGATAATTTTTAAGGTGAAAAAAATCTGATAAAATTTAAGGCTGGTTCATTGCAGTGAACCCAAAGGAAACTTAATCTACATAACTAGGATATGATGCCAGCTATGGAAATTAAGCCTTTGTGGTCAGCCTGCAGGATGGGATAAGGCCCAGGGAAATGCCTCGGCTGAGGGGCTTGCTGTGCTTTGAGAATTGGGGGGTTTTGTCCAGCCTGGGATTGATGCTCCCTGTGTTGCTCTTTTCCCCGGATAGTCTGCGGGGAGTCACTTGGGCTTTTCAAAGAGAAAGCACTTGGGAGCACCAAAAAGCCAAGATGACAAGCAGTGCGTTTGAGGGAATGGGCCCTAAATTAGAAAGCTGAAACCAGAGGTTTCAGATTAGCGGTTCAGAAGTGAAAATAGCTGGTGGAGCTGATGGCGTTCCTCACATAAACCTCCTGTACAGCACGCGGTGCTCCTGTGTCCATCCCTTCCCTCGACTTCGTTGGTCTCGGCATGCCTGCTCCTGTCTGCGTTTTGCATCAGCCGTGGCAGCCCTGCTGCTCCCAGAGCGACAGCCTGGCTCGGGCGCCCTGCAGTCAGTCAGACGGCTTGGCTCGCGCCGCGGCGCCGGCACAGCCAGGCACGCCCTGACCTCCATCATCTGCTCCTCTCACAAGTTTTGGATCTGCACTAGTTCCTGAGCGTGTTCTGCTCCAGAGCCCCTGGGCCGATCCAGCAGCTCCAGGCACAGAAGTGGCACTGTGGGCCCATCGGGACCCACTGGCACCTGGCACACGTGGGCCGAGGGCCCGCACTTGGCACCCCCTGGCACCCGGCACGGCTCATCCGAGGGCCGCACGCCCCTGCGCCATTCTGGAAAACGTCTTTATATGCTGGAACTGCATGCTGCTGTCAGCCTGGTGTGCCTCTGCCAGCCTTTGGGAGGTGACCTCTGCTGTGGAAGCAGTTTGTGTGTTTATCGTGGCCTTAAGTTGAAATGGGAGATTCAGATTAGGTGTTAGAAAAGATCTTTTCACTGTTTGGGTGCTCAGGCACTGGAATAGGTTGCTCAGAGAGATGCTGGACTCACCATCCCTGGAGGTGTTCGAGAAGCACCTGGATCTGGCGCTGGGTGATGCGATTTAGTGGTTTAGGGGTTACAGTGGCAGTGCTGGATTGATGGTTGGACTTGGTGATCTTACAGGTCTCTTCCACCCTTGGTGATTCTGTGATTCTGTGTCTCTTGCTCAGTCCTGTTCCTGAACCCTTTTGGGACGGTTCTCCTGGCTAAGGCCGGTGCAGAACCTCGCAGGACTGGAGGCTCCGGCAGCATGAACAGTGCAAGGCAGCAGTGCCATGCCCTTGGGGCGGGAGCGTGTCCCACCCAGCCTGTCACCAGCGCCTTGTCCTCAAGCACGGGGCCAGAGGCTGGTTCAGCTCCTGGAGCAGAAGCCTATCCTGGATCCTGATATTCCGTACTTGAATTTTGGTTTACGGCACTGTCAGGTTCACTTGACAAATGCCTTGCGCTCTTTTTTTTAATAAGCAGTGTGAGGAGGTACATTTCAATCACTTGAAATGCTGTTTGTGAAAACAAAAATGCCCCTTTACTGTGGTTCTGCTCTCTTTTATTAGTGGAATTTTAAGATTGGCAGGTATGGGGAATTTCATCAACTTTAAAATTCATCATCTGAAGCCCAAAGAATATTGGAAAAATATGTAGTAGTTTCTTGCTGACTGCCTTCTACTTGATGCGTGATGTCTTGCTATTTAATTCCATTGTTGAATCCAGGCCATAGACCTTCAGGGCATTCTTAGGCTTCCCTTGTGTCAGTTTTTGTACTGCCTTCACTTGGTTTATTGTTCTGAATTAATCTGTCGTGCGCTATTTCGTTTGTAGTCTCAAATATTAGGATGAGGAGAGCGCTGGGGATTTTATCCCGACGTTCCGTGCCCCGGCCTGCGGCGCCCTTCGCGCCGGGAGTGGCCAGCAGGGGGCGCCGCCCCTGGCTCGTGACTGGGGGCGCTCACGCGGCCCTCACGCGGCCCTCACGCGGCCCTCACGTGGCCGCGCGCGCTCCTCCGAACCGAGGCGCGTGCGGTGTTTTCAGCTGCGCGGCGGGAAAGTCATGCCCTCAGGCGCGCGCGGCTCCCCTCAGGGCGCGGCGGGAAAGTCTGGTCCCGTCCCGTCCCTCAGGGCGCGGCAGCAGGCGCCGGTCCCTCACGTCCCGTCACCCCTGCGGTTCCGACTGGATTTTGTCGGTAAGAAGGCTTTACTTGCTCGGGAAGGGATTGCTTCCCGGCACTTTCGGCTGCCGAGGGGTGCCTGGCCTGGGCTGCTGGTGCCTTGGGGATGGGAGTGCGAGTCGCAGTTCCTTAAGCCCAAATGATGGTCCCATACCCTTCCTGCTGCCCTCAGGCTCATACGCTAGGTTTGAGAAAAAAGGTTTTTGCTGTGTTAGGAAGCAGGTAGGTTCGGGACCAAAGGGCAGCGCAAGGGTTCCAGGCTCTGTCCCACGCTGGAAGCCTGTCTCACGGTCTAGCTGGGAGAAAAGAGATTTATGTCCCGTGGAGTCATTTGCAAAGCAGGTGAATTCTGCCCAATATTGTGCTAAGAGGTTTAAGTCTTGTTTTCTGGAGTAGTACGTTTCTTGTTTGTATTTGCCTGTTGTGCTTTGGGGTCGGTGAGGTTTTGTGCTAAGGAACTTTTCCTCTAGTGTGCTCTCCAGATATTTCCGTGTTACTAACTAGATTTTTCTCTCATTAGTTGTTCAGTTTATCAATATCATGTGTGTAAGAGTACTGGGGAAGGGTTTGCCGCCCTGTGTCTTATTCCATTCCAGTGTTACTGTTTGCTAGGACAATGGTAACTTAGTGATAGTAACTCGGAGCAAGTATGTGTAGTAAAACATTAATCCTACATTAAGTCTACCAGGTTTGCAGCTATCTCATGAGTTGTATATGAAACCTATTGTGCAGTGCTTTGTGAAGAAAAGGAGTAGTTCATGCGTTTTTTGTTGGTGGATATACAAATTGTTGAGGCTCTTGGGTCTTCGTGGATTTTTTTTTTTTTATGTAGTTTTATCCTTTCCTTGTGGTTACTCAGCTGGCAGACGGATTAATGCATTAAGTAGAGGTTGGGTAGCAGAGTGCGTGTGGAGCGCACTGTTAGAGCTTCTGTTCCAAGCCGTGTTTTGTTTTAAACGTTACCCACGGCTGTGCCCCACTTGGGTGCCTTTGGTGGCGATGTTGGAGGTGAGCACAGCAGTGCTGCAGGGGGTGAGAGCGCCCCCAGCTGCGCTGAGTTCAGGTAGCAGCAATTACATGAAGGGATGCACCTGTGAGAGCCACCTGTCCCAGCTGTCCCTGCTTGTTGCAGTATGTGTAATGTATTCTAACCTGCTAGGAATACAGAGGTTAAGAACCAGCTCTTAACTGATAATGACATGTATCTTACCTGTGCCACGACTTGGTTTCAAGGAGGATCAATAGCTTTTAAAATGTGAGGGTTCACTAAAAAAAACCAAACCACCCAAAACTCAACAACAGAAAAAACCCGAACCTGCAAAAAACCCCCAACAAACAACAGAACCTAACTTGACCCTGAAAGTACGGCATCTGGTTCAAGGTGCTTGTAGTCTCCAAGGATGATGCTTTGCGTGCTCTCAGGTCTTTAAGAAGATTTGGTTTCTGGCTGACACTGAAAGGAGAAAATGTTTGGGGTTTGTTGGTTTAGTTTTGATCTTTTGTTAGTTTTTGGTTTGTTTCTTGTTTGTGTGGTGTAGCACAAAAGAAAAAAAGAAATTGAAGGCCTGGGAGTACTGGGCGTTTGGGTGATCCTGAGTAAATAGGGCGGGTGTATGTTGTAAAGTGTGTAACAAGCTCTTCTGCTAAAGATTGGGAAACAGTTGCACCTGCTCATCAAAGAGCAGGCCTTCAGCTGGAAAGGTTGTTTTACTATCTCAGTCTCTCCGACTAAGGAATGTTTGGGATGAGGGAAGAGTCATGTTATTGGGAAGGGGCTGCAGCACTACTTCTTTACTGGCAGGGAAGCAGAGGCCTGGGGAGAGAGACAGCAGCATGTTTTGATACTGAGCTTTGGAGCAAGGAAATAATTATGACTTTATCAGTTAAGTGTCAGTCATTCTGTCTCTCGCTGTTTTGACACGTTCAATTCTAGTGACTGGTGGTAAAAGAGATGAGAGTGTTAGGGGGGTTTGAAGGGAAAATTTTAATGGACGGAAGCAAGGGAAGAAAAAAACTGTCGAAGACAATTTCTGGCAGGCAGTCGGGTTCCTGGTGCAGACAGATTGGCTGATGTTGATTGTTGACAGCTTCTGCAGCTTGCTAATTACAACTGTAAAAAATTCAGGTGAATGACAGGAACTTGAAATGTTAATTCTGCTTTTATTATTTTGCAGCTGCAACTGTTAGTTGGCTCTTGCTGTAATTGATGGACACTGCCAGTTGCTTAGACAGATGGGAATTAATACTGGTGTTCCCATTAGAACTCGCCATCACAGTCACGTTGGCTTTGGTCTCCTGCACTGGGTTGATGTGTGCAAGAGAATGCATGTGGAAGGAGCAAGCATAGCTCCTGCCTGCAGTGCTTGCCTTCCAGGGTGTTGGAGCCATCCATCCATCCATCATCAAGCAGATGAGCTGCTTGCCAGGTTAGTATGTGCAAGAACAGGCCCTCTGTTTGCCCTGAACTTCTGGAAAAGGTTACATGTTGATAAGTATTGCCATAATGATGTGAGAGTCTTAAGACTTGTGTTAAGTTGTTCTGATTGTTCCTCATCAGAAATGCAGCTGTAATCTTGGCTGGTGTCTCTGAGCTGTAGTCACTTGCACACCATGTGAATTGGGAACTAGAATGCTGGTTGAAAGGAAAATGCTAGAGGTAGGGTAAGTAAAGCAGTTAATAATGTCAAGTAGTAGAGGAAAGTAGCAGTGGGTTGGGGTTTTTCCAAAGCAGAGCTGTAATCTTCTATGTGGAAGAAACGATTAAGAGCGTTGTAGTTGTTTGACGTGCAAGTGAGCCTGCTTTCCATATGGGGTAAAATCCTGGTCTCTGAGTATGGATTTGCTTCAGCCTTGCAGGGCTGGGTTGCTGAGGAAAGAAATGGCTCAATTTGTCCCTCTGAGAATTTGTTCCTTTGCGGAGGTTCGGTCTGGGGGGGTGAAGCAAGTCAGCACATTCAAAGAGCCCTTAGTGTGGGGAGGGAGCTGCAGAAGTGTCGGTCCAGTTTGCTGAAACCTTGGCTGGTTTTTGACCAGGAAGGTAAATTCATAAATTCCAAGCCCTCACAAGCTTGCTTTTTTTTTTTAGCAGTTTGCAGAACATGTGGCTTTGAGATGGTGAGGAAAATGCTTCTTTCCTGGACGCTGAGAGATTGCAGTGAGCGGGACTCTCATCCGTGGAGGCATCTGTGAGCTGTAGTTACAGGTAGGCTGACAGAAGACACAGCAGCTCAGCTGGAGGTGCCAATGTCCCTATGTGCTGGTTTGTTGGTTCCATGCAGGGCGGGTCATGCACATACAGTGCCCTCTCCTCCTCCCAAGTCTCCTGCCATCAAATCCATGCCTGATGCTCAGACCCAGCAGGTCTGGCTGCTCGCTCAGCCTCGGGGCTGAGGTGTGAGCAGTGCACGGGAGCCCCTCCCTGGCCCCAGCCGCAGAGCTGTGGTGTGCATCGCCGTGCGCTCGCACGCAGCACAGGAGATGTTTGACACTCAAGGTAGGAGCATGTTGCCCACTGCTATGCCAATTACTGGATATTAATGGCAAGATAGCATGCATATGCCTAAACGGGGAAGCAGAAGGTTAATAGACGAACAGCACCAGAAGATCCCATTTATCAGTTTCTATTTATCTCTCCTTGGGAGGTGGCAGGTTTACAGTAAATACCTTCTGTCCTCCTAATTTCCTAATGATGGGGATAATGATGGAGAATGGTGAAGTCATTAACTGGGACAGCCTCTGTGCATCACTCTGTCAACCACATCTCTCCAAGACCTGCAATGAAAAGTGATAGGCCCCAGCTGTTCACCAGATTCTGTTCCCTTCCCCCTTCCCCACGCTCAACCCCAGTTGCAGGCTTAGCAATTAAAAAACAAGGGGAAAAAATGAGACCCAAAACCTGAAATACAAAAGCCAGTCCCTTTCTCTGCTATGGCGATGATAGCCTAGTCTGCCCTGCGCTTGGGTGTGGGTGTACCAGTCCGACCCCATTCCGATGCTCCCAGTTAAATGCAGTGGTATCCTTGGGCCTGATGGTGTCACTGGGGCCAGGTGTGCAGCACGGGAGACGGGAACATGAGCTGGCACGAGTGGAAGCTGGAAGAAGATTGTGCTTCTGAAGCAGAGGCACTGGGTTTCCTTGGTCCTGCCTCCCGTTCTTGCGTTCCACGGAAGAACCTGTTCAATGCCTGTAAAAACGGCAGCAGTTCTCTGTGTCTGACTCTTGTGCTGGGTTACTGATGGATTTTGGGGCTTACAAATGGTCGTGTGGCACTTGAGGTGGAACTGTGCGCAGTGCAGGGGGTGGGCTCTGGTTCTAGATCCCACTGCTTGAAGTTCCACAGGACAGGAAGGTGTTCCTGAAAGATGAACCCAAGTTCAAATGAAGATGCACGTAAGTAAAGTATTGCTTTGGAAAGATTGTCTTTTCTTTCTCGTAGTGACATTTCTATGTAGCTGACTCCTAAGGGGTTTTTTTATTGGTTTCACATTTGGACAGCGTCTGGGAGTTGATGACTGTTTTCAGAGAGTTAAGAGTGGTTTGCTGTTTTCAGTGGCCATGTGTTCATCCAGTGAGGGCCTGTGGTTATAGGCAGCCCTATTTTGAGCAGGCTGTGGCCTGGAGTACCCTGTGGCAGAGCCACTCAGCTATCCTGCAGGTGGTGCCTTTTGGTCCTGACTGCCATTTGCTGTGCCTGAGAGTCTGGCCTTCTGCCTGGATGTGTTCTGAAAAGGGAGGCCTGCCTGAACTGAGGTGTTCCTTTGCATCCACCGTGTGCTGGGCTCGTAAAAGAACTCTCGAGCTGCGGGAGCTTTGTGTTAGAAGGGTTCATTAACTTTCAGATGTTTCAATTGAGAAATTTCAGACCTCTCAGCATAGACCAGGGTGGCCGGCTCAGCCAAGAGTGTCCCCTGACAGTCAGGTACAGATGTGATTGCTAGTCAGAGTACCGTGAGAAACCTAATAGTGCCTCGGCAAGTGTCATACTTGAGCTGGAAAGGATTAAACCAGATAGCCCGGAGAGGCTGTAAATAATTTTTATTGGGCTTTAAGAGCTAGGGAGACAAGAGGAGCCTTTACCTTGTAGCTTGCTAGGAATGGTGCCTGCAGGGTTGCAGAGTGCGTGCAGTGGTAAAAGAAAGAATTCTGGGACTGGTTTTAATCGGAGCAGGTGCTTAGCTGTGTTCTGAAGTGCCTCAGGCCAAGGTGGATCATGGTGGTACAGAGGGGTGTTTTTCTGACTAATATCTGTGGTATGTGAGTACAGAGACATGAGAAATGAAAGGCAATGGAAGACTTTCCTGTTCGGAAGATGTAATGTTAGCTAGCTAGCACATGAGACAAATGGAGTGTAAATGTTCCCTGAACACTTCCTTCTCCCTTATTTTCAAGTTCTAGATGCTTTTCTTGGCTGTTCAAACCTACAGAGTTTTTTGTTGTGTTTTTTGTTTTTTTTTTTTTTTTTAATTCATGCTGACCTGTTAGCTGCATGCTGGGCAGTCTTCTCCCGAGGGAGTGGAGTTGTAAACACATCTGGTATCACTTGGCCAATAACTTTGTGTCTCCGGTCACAAATTTTGAGGCTGGAGAAAGAGGACTTTGGTTTCCTGTGTGATGATTCAGGATGCTCTGTTTAATCTTGTGAGCTTGGCACAGGCTTAAGGGCTGATGTTTGACCCTAAGTCTGTTCTCCAGCTTTGTTTTAGACATGTAAGGAGGTGCCAGTTCACTGGATTCCAGCCACCCCTGGGGCTCCTTGATGGTTTTGCAATGTTGTGACCCTTGCTGGCTTGTTTTCTGGCCAGCTGGCCTTGCCTGGGTTCTCCCGAAGACAGGCTAGCTGGCATTCCCAGTGAGGCCAAGCCTTGTGGATTGCAACCCTCCTCTGTTTCCTTGGTTCCCGTAGGAGCTCCTAGCCAAAAGTTACAATATTCTTGGTTATTAATGTCTTAACTTGCTCTGGCCTGTCTATTGCAAGCCCCGTGGTCCAGGGGTGAACTCTGTGCTTTTGTTTCTGTGGCCAGCCTGTCTGCTTTTGACACCTCAAGCTTGACACAAACCAGGCTAAACAGAACATGTGACATGAAACAGCTGTTGGCTTCTAAATAAGGAAAATCTTATTAGCCCCTGTATAAGCAATCTGTATGGTAATTTCAGGAAAGCCTGAGGTGGCTGTTCTCCCTGGGAAGAGCTGATATATCTTTTAACATGCATAAGCTAACTGTAGGGAAGACTTGAGAGCCTAGCAAGGAGGAAAGTTTTACTTCCTTGAGTAGTGTTTGATGGGGAAAATAAAGGCAGGACCAATTGCCTGTCACTGTGGAAATTTGTTTGGGTAAGGCAACATCTACAGCACCAAATCCTGAGGAGGATGGATGCTGTTACAGATATTGCTGGTCAAGTGAAAGAAATGTCACTGGAGCATTGTAATAGCTATCTGAAATAGTTTTTTCAATTATATGTAACATACAGCAGTCGATGACTTAAAAAGTTATCCTATCTGACAGGACAAAGGCAGCAAAAATGTTAGATTTAGGACCATTTTTAAAGGTGCAGGATGTACATGCTAACTCTCTGGCTATCGATGGTTGAAAGGAAACAGGAGTGGCTACTGGCAGTGAGCGTTTAGCTCTTTGCAGCTTGTCTGGCTGTGTCTGGTTCTGGCTGCTGCAGATAGCCACAGCTTCTAGAGGGAAGTGTAGCAGTGCTTATCTGCAGGACATTATGGATAAACCTAATGCTTTACATGGATTTCAGTGGACTCTGGCTTCCAGAAGCTTGATGAAAAAGGAAACTGTTAAAGGTGTTTCCCTTGAGTAACGGAGTTGTTCCTGCCTTTGCTGGATGAGGTACTGAAGTTTGGATTCACTAGGAGGCACATGCTCCAAGTGGCAGTGCTTACTGGGACTGCTCTGTATTGCTCAAGTATGGGAGAACTCATTGATGGCTGTGTAGAAATGTGAAATAAAGGCGGGGGGCTGTTAAATAAGATCATGATGGCTGTTTCAAGAAGAGACAGCTGAGTGTCCAGTATATCCCACTGACGGCCTCAGCTCAAAAGTGATGTCCAGTGCTGCCCTTGCTATGGCACTAGGGTGTTTAAAGGGAATTCCAAGAGCTATAGAGAATCCCGGGCATCCACCACTTCTCTCTTCCAGAAGAGCTGTTGTGATTTGTCTTGGTATGAGGGAACCTCCCACTCGCTGGTCTCAGAACCCACACAGTATGAATCTGCCCCTGCTGCCCTTGATACTGACTCCTGAAAGTCCTATGGTAAAGAGCTGTTAGCCTCTGGTAAAGAGCTAAGCTTTCACTAAGTTGTATTTAATTTGTGATTTTTACTTTTGGTATGATATTTTCCTTACACTGCATACCTCTTTCCCCTTCCCATCTTTGCTACTGCTAGCAAAGGAAACCGCTGCAGTTCTGTCCTGCTCCCATTTTTCAGATAAACCATCCGTGACGCACGGAGCTCAAAGCTCAATGGACTGTGCATGCAGCATTTTTGGGGTAAGTGCTGTAAGAAATGGGCAGCACTGTGGTGCAGAGCTCTGCCTGCCTGTTCCCAGGGCTCTCACTCAGTCATGGAGTGTGTGCTCACATACTCCATCAGCTGCTGTTGGTTTGGCTGCCTACACAGGCTAAATGTAAGGCCCCCAGTGAACATTTCTGTCACTTTTGCTGTTCTGGCCACTATGCTTAATCAAAGAGCTGGAAGGAAAGCTCTCATTAGAAAGGCTTCCTCAGTCATACAGAAGCCTCTGCTTGGCTAATTGAGGCTTTAGAGAGCTCGTGCTTCTGGTTGGGGTTGGTCTGCTTGATGTGATCTGGGCCTGAGGCAGAATGAAGCAAGCAGACTTTAAATAAACGATATCTGAGCAAACATGATGGCTGGGGATGAACAGGGTTGTGTTCTGTTCGGCTGCTGCTTGGAGACTACAGTTTCTTACTGTAGCAGCAAGCTGCTGGAATGTGCTGTGGCTGGAGAGGTTGTTGGGACTGTGTAGGTGAAAGTGGGAGTCTGCATAGGGTGAACTGATCGCTTTCTGCTTGCATGTTCAGTGGTCAGAGCCCAGGCCGCTCATATTAGGTGTTGGAGGAAATGAGAGTGCAAGGGAAGCTGGGCTGCAGAGCCTGCAGTCTGAATGGAGGAAGCAGGTAAATGCCAGGGAAAACGGTGTAAGGGGTGAGGGGACAGAGCTAAGGACTCTAGCTAACTCGTCTGTAGTGCTTGAGGCTCTTACGCTTCTGGAGCAGTGTAGCCTAGTCCATTTTGTATATTTTACAGACTCTGTATTTTATTAAAATTTTTTGTGTAGTACACGAGTTTGTGATCCAGAAAGTTGCCACTTTTAGGCAGAGAGAATGAGTGAACAAGTGAAATTATTCCAAGGGACTTGTTTTAAATTATATCAGTAGAAGTTACAGCCTTAAATTGTTGGTGTCGTAGAGAAGAAGTGTGATGGAGGCGCTGAAATAGAACACTTGCTCTTTCAGGCTATGAGAATTCTTTCTTACTCTGTGGTCAGTGACTTGAGTAAATCACCCCTGAGCAGGGTTCCTCTGCTGTGGGCCAGAGGCAGTGGTCTTAATGCCGTGCAAAACTGGAGCTGCCAGGCTTGCTTTGGAGGGCCCTGGCTTGTAGGTAGGTGTGCTGCATGGTGAAGGTATGGAAGGACAGGAGGCTCAAGATCATGTGTTCAGCTGCTGGTGCTTAAAGCCAGTCTCCATCCCAAGCCAAGTGCTTGAGCAGAGGTTTTAAGCTGTTCAGTTGCTTCCTGCAGCTTTTGGATAATTGTGTTGCAAAGAGTGCCTGAAAGAGTTGGAGTGCGCAGCTGCTGGTGGTTGGGAAGCGTTGATCCTGGTGCCTGGGCAGGAAGGCTCCCTGCTGGCTAAGCAGGCTCTAGCACTGGAAGCAGTGTCTCTGGTCATGTGGCAGGGTCCTCATTTCCTATGGGAAAGGAAATGGACCGGCTGCCCAGAGAAAGGATGCAACCAGTGTAGGTCACTTACTGAGCAGGGTAAAGACAGAATCCATTTCCAAGTGGAGGTGAAGGGAAGGAGAAAGGGGAAGGGTCAGAGTAGGGTGTCCGTTGGATGTTTACCAAATTCCCATGCAGCATTCCTTGTTGGGCGGGCCTTGTCAGATGTGTTTTGGTAGGTCTGGTGTGTCGGGAGTCAGTGCAGAGACAAAGGGACAGATGGGGGAAGGAGACAGGATATAAGGGAATGTACATGATGTCACCCGAGGGACATGTTAACCGTGAGTTTCTTTGTTACCAGTTTGATGGTGTATTAGTGCCTGACCTTGCCGTAAGAATTTGGACATTCCCTTCTCCTCCTCATTTCTTTTGCTGTTTGCTTTTTTATCTTCTTGCAAAGCAATAAAGAGGCTGAAATCTGGAGAGCTCCTATGGGAGTTGAGCTCTTCAGATAGAACATTGCTATGTGAAGAGAGATGGAGGAAGTTGTGAGGGTAGGAACGAGAAGGAGGTTTGTCAGGATAGCTTGGGCGAGGAGTTGAGATGACTGAGACAGCACAGTTGGGAACAGTGCTGGGTATTGCCTTACTCATGTTGTGTCAGAATCTTCCCACGCCACGGCAGGTTCCAAATGTGTGACAGATCTGTGCCTAAGACTGAAGGATTCTCTGTCATACGTCTCCTGTCTGTCTCCTACATGTGGAGGGGACAGGGACCTTTGTTTTGGTGGCACAGGATCCTCGGATGAGCTGTCTGTGCTGATCTGTGCGGATGACTTTGTGCGCTGGAGATGAAGGGGTGGCTGAGCAGCGAGGCAGCCAGGAGGACTCCAGGGAGCCGAGTGCAGGTTTGCAGACAGGTCTGACTTGGCTAAGTCATGGCTTGTCAGGCAGGGGTGAGGTCTGGATGAGTGCCTGGAACAGAAACCCATTGAGAATTATTAAATACAGAAAAGTCATCCTGAGCTCAGGTAGTCCCAGAGATGCGCGTTGTTAGGGACCGGGCGTGTGTCCTGGATGAGTGTCCCCATGGGCCTGCTTCGTTCTGTGACCCTTGACAAGGTGTGTGCTGCTGGCCTCTGTCAGAGTGTGCTGGGCTGGATGGTTCTTTGGTGTGAGCTACAGCAGATGTTCTTCTGAAAGAAGCTACTGCAGAAATGCTGTAAAACGGGGAGCTTAAAATCCTTAGAAGTACATCCATGACTTCTTACTGACTTAGCTGAATTCTCCTGGCTCACTGGTTGTTGAAAGCAAGCAGAGGAAGCTCTCTGGTCTTTGGGCTTTAGAGAAGGGGGGCAGATGACTCTTCCCCTGACTTTCAAGAATCCTGGACCCATGACAGTGGTAAATCAAGGTGGCCTCTGCAAGGCAGAGCAGGATAGTGAAGTTAGTGGATGACTCTGGGAGTATGCAAAAGTTCATAAATATATCAGAGCTAGTCATGAATGAAATGTGTCATGTTCTGATTCCCTAAACGACTCTGAAAAGCTTGATTCAAGACTGTTCTTACATTGTAGTTATGGCTTTGTCCCCAGCTTTGCAGTGGTCTTTCACTGCTCACCTTTCTGATATGAGCTGTCTTTTCCCTAGAATAAGTGATCTGTAGCCCCATGAGCCTCAGAGGAGTAGGTGTGGCCAGGTCTGTCCGTAGAATCCTGCTCTGTCATACACATAAAGTGCTCTTGGTGGATTATGTGGGTGTAATGGCTGCAGCTTTGTTTGTTCCTTGTTACCCAAACACTTGTTTAGACCCTGGCAATCTCTGAGGAGCAGCCTGCACTAATCATGGCTGTGGGAAGGCGAGGAAGCCATGGGCAGTCTTGGGTCGGTCTGGATGAGCTGCCATTGTTAGTTGTCATAATTTCTCTCATGTGTAAGTGAGACTTTTGTACCTAGAGTAGGACGTGGTCTGTCCTTTGTGAAACCTTGTGTGCGCTCTGCCCCCATGGTGCTGTTAAACCAGCAAAAGGGTATGTGATGGTTTTGTATCATGCAGCCAACAGGAAGGAAAACAGTGTCTTAAATAACAGGCATTAAATCCAGTAAGGAGACAATTTATCATAGATGTGGAGTCATATTTTCTGTCATCTGAGACTCTGAAAAGGTACTTGTGGTAATGCTTGCTTAAAATATGTTTAATGTTCCTAAGGATGTTCGGGATTTTTTTTTTCCCGCATCTGAAGATCTCTGTGTTACAAAGGTACACTGGGATTTAACATATTAAGAGCAGTCAGCTAATCCTAAAACTTGCACCTGGCGTATGAGTGTATGCTTATGTAAGTAGCTATATATACTGAAAGTGAGGGTGTAGTAAGTTATGGACACCTTCAAGAGGGAACTGACCAAGATTGTGTAGAAGTTACAAAGTGGGGAAAATAACTAATGAAATAGAAAAAAAGCAGTTGCCTAAATATCATCTTCTGGGGTGAGATTGTTTTCCTATGGATATTTTTTAGCTGCTATTTCACTTCACTGGACTGTGATAAGTATAGTGGGTTTGGACGGAGGTGCATTCTCCATCCGAGATGGAAGAGAGACGGTTTAGTATGAGACATGTTTAATAAAGAAAGATACTTCAGAAACTCCAGTATTTCCTAGAGGTGCAAAATGTGAGATTCAGCATAGGAGTTAAATTCTGATCCATGTCAACATCTGGAGTTACTTTTCTGTACAAGAGTATTCAACCCTTGTATACCTGGAAGTTACTTAGATTGGGAACAAAAGGTGAGGGTCAGAACTCTTGAGCTCTATCTGAATATGCCCAATCTGAAGCATGTATTGACCTCTGTACATCTCACAGGGAGATGCAGCGTGGCCTGAAGGGTCTGACCTGGCCCATCCTTGGATTTCTCATGTGCTCTTTGGCGAGGTAAAGCAGCCACACTGGAGCAGAGTCCGTGTATTGGTCAGGAGTTTCCAGCTCCCCACAACTCCCCTCAATTTGGAGCTCTGTGAAGCTGAGTTTGCATCGTTGTAAATTAAGCTTCTGCTGAGGTCAGAGGGCAGGAGCTAATCTGTACATGAACGTTCCTCAAACTCTAGTTATGCACTGGACCTTTGAGATCAGCTCTAACAAGCATAATGCAAACTGGATTAGTTTGTTGCATGCCACTGGGAAATTAAATGTGTCTTCCAAGTTCTTGTCACTTAAAATTTGCCATGACATTTACTGTGTTTGACAAAATGCAGGAAAAAGAGGTTCCAATTAACCAGGACATCAAACAGTGTGGATGGTGCAGTTTATTTTGGAGGCATGATATTCAGAAAGGTCAGTCTCTCAGTCAGCTGACCTCGGCTGTTTGTAGCGTTGGCTGTGGCTAATGAGCACTCAGCTTAGTCCATAATGGGAGCTTTATGGAAGGAAAATCCAGATAATGGATGTGTGTGGGCAAACTGGCTCTTTCTAATAGCTGTGTGCTGGGGAGAGGGGGGGTATGTGCAAACTCTCTCTAACATAAAGAGAAAGGGACTGAATCCAATGTTTAAGAGCCAGGAAGGTCTTCACAAAGTCAGTCCCCTCACACCTGAGGGGAAATTGTTGCTGTCTTAGTGCTTCTGCTCGGGCTTGTGAACTGCACAGAGCCGTGTGTAACAAGATGGTGGCTTCAAGCTGGAGCAGAGTAGCAGTTCCTTGGAGAAGGTAAATGGACATGTATTGCTGCATCCACACGGTGCAGTCAGTGCTGACAAAAGCCTGGAGGGAAGGTGGCCTGATGGACTGTTGTTCTTCAGCTGCTTTCAGTGTTGGTATCAGTCAGTTCCAGGTAACTCGTTACTTGTACCGGAGTTCATGGCAGCTGCTGGCCCTTTATGCGAGCTGTTTCCGCTGTCAGCACTGGGCTGTAGTATTTCAGTCTGAAAAAATATACAGTTTGAAAATTAGACATTTGGGCAGAGCTTCTGTAAATGATGTTGGATTTATACCAAATTGACCCCCAGGAAACTGTTAATGTTAAATTTGCCGGTGACACTCCCTTTCTGCTCAAAGCTCTCGGTGTTCACGTTAAAAATGTGTCGTTTTTCTATGTCCCAGCAAAGCCATGTTTTACCTAAGTTTTTAAATGCACTCCAGCACAGTTTTTGTTCTTCTGCTGTTAAGTGAAGCCTGATAGGGCAGTGCTGGTTGGCAAGTGGCAGCTCTTGGAGGTGCTCAACTTTAATGCAGCCCACGGGTTTGAACAGCCCTGATGCTGGCCGAGTGCTTGGGAATGCCCATTTGAAAGAAATGAAAAATAATTCAATATGCTGCTGAGATCTATCTGAACTTCACTTATTTAGGACGTAAGGATGAACACATTCTTTGCTAGGTATTCCTGCTTCTTAATACTGTGTTTGTTTTCCTTCTTTGAGCTTGGTTCCCTGTATCCACAGTTTCAGAAGGGTGTCCAGCAAGTACCTGGGATATACTGTGCTGTGAGCGAGGTATCCTCTAGGCGACTTTTAAGATTTATGTTGTCTACTTTCCACTGGGCTCTGTTGAGTTCAGTGGGAGTGGGAATCCAATTTCCACTGGAATTGGGAGAGGGGAGGAAACAGTGAGAGTAAGAGGGCTGGGAGAAAGTTTGGACTGTTGTAAGTTGGTGGCAGTAGGATCACAGGCCAGAGCAAGAATAAGATAGTTGCCTTGAGTTTTTGGGAGGAAATAAATACAAGAAGTTGGGATGGTGGAGTGTGATACTGTCAGGCTTTTAGCTTAAACAGACTTCCTGAGGCACAGTGCAAAAGAAATAATTTCTCAACTTAAACAAAACTCCCTTCATACTGAAGTCATAGCAACAAAATGACCTCACTGCAACTTTACTCCCCCCTCCTTGTAGTTGTTTCTTTAATTTCGTACAATATGTTATTCTTGTTGTTTGGAATCATGGGGAGGAGGGAGAGAGGGAAAACCAACCTGTGTAAAAATTAGCTTTGAGTTATTCCATCTGTGGACTCTTAATTTTGTCATGAAAACAGAGAAGCCTGGCAGGAAGCGAGCTTGTGACTGGCTCCGTGTATCCTCTTGTCTGGAGCTGGGTAAGGAAGTGTGGCATTTAGAATGAAAGCAAAAGCTTCATTTCTGGAACTCTGAGTGTTTGCCCAATTCTTTGACCATCTGTTTTTGTTGACAACCACCTCTTTGTGTTGTGCCAAAGTTATTTTGGCTTTTATATGGTGTGGTTGTGTGTGTCTGTGTGGATCATTAGGGTGCTGCTGACTGGGTCAGATTGGGGGAAGTGGGATGTGTAAAAGTAGGTATTTTGTGAGGATTGAATTACAAAGAGAAATACAGTGAGTAATCCTGGCTTCTTTTAGAGACACTTGAGTCCTGTGTTACCCTGTCAAAAGCTGCCAGCTCCTAGTGGCTGTCCTTAAGTAACTTTGGTTGCATCACAGCCATTTAGAGTACACAAGTACCTGCCTCAGGAATCACAGCTGGGATGAACTGATGGGAGAGCCCAGCAGCTGACTGAAGGTGGATAGCAGGTGGGTCCCTGTGCTCTGTGGTTCTGGCATGGAGGTGCTCAGCCACCCTAGCCTGTCTTGAGCTGCACTTCTCTTCCATTCTTGGTGTCATTTAGGGGGTAGTTATTCATTCCCTGTATCCTTCAGATGCTAATTTTATCCACAACCAGTATGGATTGGAGATGCACTGGAGCAGCTGATGTTGAGAACGCTTATCATGGAACTGCAAAAGCACTTGGAAATTCAGCCTCAAAACCTAGCATGAGACACCTTTTTGAACATATTTGTATGTTTTCTAAACCTGCATTTTCTCTTGATTGTGATAAAATGTCTTTGTTTTCTTCTGAAAGCTGTGTAGAGAAGCTGAGCACTTTCTGTGCTGATTTCCACACTGAGTTTTTCCTGCAGTGCCTTCCGAGCTCTTGTTGGCATGAGGGTAGGCTGGAGTAACATCTACAGCCCGTGACAGCAGCAAAATGAGGCTAACAAATACCCTTCCGAGGATGCAGTGTGACAGCTTCATCCATCCCGCTGCATTTGCATCGGGAGTGCGGAATGGCTGCGTGTCATGGGCCGCTGCCACTGCACACAGTCATTTATTTAATAACTCCTGCACAGGCATTAAAGGGGAGCCTGCAAGGCGTCACTGTGGAGGAGACAAGAAATTAAAGAGATGGCAGCATTTAGAAAAGTCTGGTTTGTGCTCTTTTCTCATTGTAACTTTCTATTCAGCAGTGCTTCAGGTATAGAGTGAATGGTGTTTCTATGGACAGTAGCGAGGCATGGGCTGTGGTATGGCACAGGGGCTTCCCTGTGGTTTTTTCTGTGTGCTGAGTTTGAGGGTGGCCTTTTCCGAAGGTGAGCTTGTTCCCTTGCAATATGAAGTGTTGGAGTTACTTATGCAGCTTGCACTAGATGTTTCTGCCACGTGAACCAGGTAGATTAAACCTGCTTCAAATCTGGATGATTACTTATTTTTCTCCAGAGCATCTTTAATTCACATGAAATTAAGTCTCCTTGTTAGTCAAGATTTTCCTGAAATACCGAGTGCTGCAATTCCATCCTGGGGAGAACTGATTTTAAAGTGGAGTGCCTTGAAATACAACTTCTTCAGTATTTATCTAGAGAGAAAAGTGGAGAAACTGAAACACCTGGAATAGGTAGTCACTTCTGAAGATCTGTTCATAGGAATAAATGAAAATCCTTCTGTCATTTTAGATGCCTTTTCAGGGACTGCCTTCCAGTCCTGTGTTTCCGTGCACGAATGAGGTGTCCAAGGCCTGTGAGATGTGTTGACTTTTACAAATCTTCTGGTGAGTGCTGGTGCAGTTGGGGATGAACATGTTATTTCAGAAACAAAATTGGAGTTATAATAAGAAGACCAGGACCGAATTCAGGTGGGGACAGTATGTCATGCTGAAAAAAGGGAACAGCAAAGGTTCTGTTCATGTCTAAATAGATGGTGTTTTTCTGTGAAAAATACGAGGCAGGTTTTTAAATGGTAGAGTCCAGATGTGAAACTCCTAAACCCTGTGCAGGCACTTAAAATGGATGTTTTTCACTGCAGTGGGAATGAAGAGTCCTTAATTTTTCTCATTGGTGGGAGCCCAATTTTAACAGCATGAAAAAGATTTCATGTTGTCTGCTCTAAGAGTTTGTCATCAGATTAACTAGAGAGGAACACCAAAGGTTGTCAGTCCCCCTTAGCATCAGCAGTGTTTTCGTCACAGCCAGGCCAGTTCTAACCTTTCAGTTCTCGTTTGCAGAACTCGCTGTGTGCAGGAAATGTCTCCTGGGTTGCTCTGCTTAATAGCAGTTAAGAATAAAGGGCCTCGGAAGTGAAGCGTTCAAAGCATTTCTGTTCTCAAAAGGCTGGAGAAAAAGGTGTTTGAAAAATAATAAATGCCAAGGGCAGAACCTGCATGGAAGGGTAGAAAAAAAGGCTCAAGCAAGAGGATGGACTACTGTGTTGTGTTCTCGCTCACCTAGCACCCTGTATTTCCTACGCTGTTAGTTTTACTAATAGTGCTGCTACTGCGAGTGCAGGATGGCTGCAGAGGTTATGACTGCCTGCCTGGTAGGGGAGCGAGTGTCTCAGTCTTGTCTAGAAAATGGGGTAACTCAGCAGCTGTTTTTGTGTGCAGCTGGAGAGAAAGGGGAGCTCTTGGGCCAGGTGTGGGGCAAGGTCACCTGTCTGTGCATGTCAGACACCTGAGATGGGTTCTACTGCTGGCACGTTGCTGGAAGGTGGCACGTTGTTGCCTGAACGGCAGTGTCCTGTGTGTCTGCAGTCACGTGCTTGGGCTGCTTAGAAACACTGATGTGAAGAAAAATCTGCAAGCAGGGTTGGCCACTTGTGCCCTCTCCATACCTGGAATACACAGGACATAAAGAGAGCCTGTTCTGCAGCTCTGGAAACCCATACTTAGTCATTACTCAAGCTATCTGTTGGTATAAATAGATGCCACCTCATGGATTTCAGTGGCTTTATCATCCATGAAAGCAAGCAGAGGAGGCAGCATCTGGGAAGGCATGTAACAAAACCAAAATGTTCCCGTGGAGTTGCGTGTAGTTTTGTGGTGTTGGCTTCTGGTGATATTTAGGGAAGACTGATATTTAAGGAGCCCCTGTGGTTTTTCTAGATGGCTGAATAGTTAAAAAAATACCAGAAGCGCAAGAAAGGCACAATGTACTCAATGGACAAGAAAAAGCCTGTACTTTAAATGTGGCCGTGTGTAAATTCTGAGTTCTGCTCACTAGAATAATAGTTCGTTTATTGCGCAGTGTCAGATTGTTTCAAGAGTCGATTTCAAAGCAGAGAGCAGTGCAGAGGGAAAGGGTGGGGGCTCTGTCTGCCCATCAGTCTGGGGTGATGGGTGGTGATCCAGTTTAGCGCTGGTACACAGGACCTGCTTCTCTGACGGCTGCTTTGTGGTACCCTGTTTTTCTCAGGCTGTTAATTTGGGCAAGATTTCTAGTTTTCAGCATTATCACGACACCACTGGTAACAGCTGAGCACAGCTGATACCTTATGACAGCTATTACTACTTGGAACTAACAAATACCTAGTTGGGAATGCACATGCATTCAGTGAGGTACGAGTTGCTTTCATAAGGTGTAGTGGACTCTTAAAAGGCTTTTTTTTAATGGCTGTTGGGATGTGTTTGGTGTTACAGCTCCCGCTTGCCTAGCAGCTGCAATCTGGAATGCGGAATATTTCAGATCCTGATGGATTGGTTTGTTTCTCAGTTTCTGTTCAGACTCCTTCCCATGGCTGGAGTGGGTGGAAAAAGAGGCCTTTTCCCCTTGCTGATATTGGCACCTACCCAGACTTTCCAAAGTTGACAGCAGAAGCTAACGCAAAATTGTAGAAGTTCTTTTGAGATATGTGGAACCATCTCATGTCAGAAGGAGTTAAAAGTGCAGAAAATTCTGCTTCGAAGAAGGGTGGGCTGAAAGGTCTCTTGAGCTTCCTTTCAGCTGTAATTCTTTGGATTTATTAGCCTTATTTGAAGCATTCTTTGTCACTAAGGAAGTGTTGGAGACTGTTGCTAATTCTGGCTGGAACTTGTTTTGGTCAGCAGAAATCATGCCTGGCATTTGCTAGATGTTTGGTGATGTATGGGAGAGGCTGGTTATTTATCAAGGAAGACTTCAGGACTTGAAATCCAAACCCCAGTTTCTTCCAGAAGGAATAGGATTATCCCAATGTGTGATGACCTTGATAATTTTGATGAGAATTCTACATTACAACTGTCTGATCTTGTTAGTGTGCCTTTTTTTTTTTTTNAGTTTTAAACCTGATTTAGATGAGATTGATAAATTGTGGCCGGTCTAACTACCACTCAGTTCTGGAAGCTGTAGAGCGCTTTAGTGAGATGGTGTCCTTAGAGGTCTGAGTAGCTTGTTGGGTCAGGTGGGACTGTTGATGGCCATACAGTGTGTCCAGCTGAGAAAAACACAGCAGCCAGGGAGCTTTGGGTGGGATGAGGCACTTTGGGTTAGACAAGGAGAATGGAGGCAGAAGGGGATGTACGGAAAACAGCAGCAGCAAAAGACAAAAGCTTTCATGTTGTCTTTGCATAAGTCATCGATGGAGTAATCTCCGTTTACTGTGTTGGTTCCGGATGAGTGCTGGATGTGTGACAAGAGAAAGCAGAGGAGCAAATGAACTTAGGGGAAGGCACACAACCCCTGTTTCTAAACTTCGAACTTGTTCATGAAGCATTTTGGTTTCTGTGCAGGTTAACAGCCTGATTGGGCAAAAAGTCTGATTTGGTGCAGTTCTGCTGCTGAAAAAAGGTTGCCCGTTTATGCCAGTAGGACATGACAGGTGGTGGTTAAAATGCAGTTTACTTGTGGCTCCAAAGGGGTTAAAACAGTTTGAGGTGAAACACTAGATTTGCAGGGTTTGATTAAGTTAAAAAAAAAAACAAAGCAGGGGTATATTTGAGCATGTGGATAAACAGAAATGCTCTTTTGTTTGCTTTTTTTATGCTTCTTAATGTGTAGAGTGGTATAGAAAAAATGCTAGATTTCTGTGATGTGCTCATGCTTCACATCCCTCAAATACATCTGTGGCTGCGGAGCTGTTGCCACACACGGGCTCTGTGTGCTGTGTATTTTGCAAACAGCTACACCTACTTGCAGGCAGCACGAGGCATTTGGGCTGGGATTGCCAGGCTGCTGGATGTGCTCGGAGCCCACAAGCGGTGAAATGCATCATTCCAGCTTGAGTCACTGCTTTGGCTGAGCGTGGGCATCAGAATATCCTCCCGTGGTGGGGGGCAGGGGCAGCGCACTCTGTGTCCAACTGGAGGGTTTAATGGGGAAGGGTTAATGGAGTTGCAAGGCAGTGACAGTGAAACTGCAGTGCAGAGCTCTCGCTGCGCAGGGATGGATGGAGGCAGGTGTAAACTCTGCTTGGAGAAATCAGAGCTCTCCATCTATGCCATGTCCTATTGAAATATTTGTCTGGTTCATTCTGGCTTCCCCACCATGGGTGTGTTGTAAGAGTAACTGTGTTCCCCGTCCTCCCTCCCTCCTCTTCCTTTCCCCACCCCCCCACAAGCTGGAGGGCCAGAAGGTGGGGTGGTACCTCAGGATAATGGTAGCAGAAGGCGAAGGAGGCAGACAGCTGGCAAGTTCTGCCCCAATATGCTTCTCTGAAAGAGGCAAGGAAAATGCAGAAGATGTGATGCCTGAATGGCTCACTTTGCAGCAAAAGGGAAGATTAAAAGTAAAATTAGTTAACATCTTGCTCATTTCAAACCACCACACGGCAGCTTTTTGCTTCCCCCCTCCCCTCCCCNCAGGTTGTCCTGGGACTTTGCGGAAATCCGTGTACTGAGCAGCACTGCAAAAAGAGTGAGCTCTTCTGGTAGCCCTCTTATTATCTCTCTGTCATCTGTACGAGCCTGGGCAGCTGGAGCAGGAGCTTCTGTTCACTGTACTGACACAACAGTACGAGTGTGCAAAGGCAGAGGGTGGGGATGGAGGCTGGGGGCCCTGCAATGGTTCAGTCTGGGAGAGAAGTTCCTGAAGCAGGGTGTGGGCGCTCCTAAGGGAATCTGGGACCCTAGAGATGTTGAGTGAGAGAGATGTTGCTGGTGTCTGCAGCTGCTAAATGGAAGGGTGAGAGAAGGCAGAGCCGAATGTTCCTGGAGGTGCACTGTGAGAGGGACAAATGCAACAACGGGAAATCCCAGCTAGATGGAAGGGGGAAATTAATTCCCTGGGGTGGGTGGTGAAGCATTTGAACAGGGGGCTGGACCTTAAATGAACAGTACCTTATGCGAAAAGGTTTTTATTTTACCAGCTACTGCTTCTTTGGACCATCTGACCAGCACACCCCTTGCTGGCAGGGAGCTCCAGGTGTGTGGTGGGCTGGATATGCTGGTACTGCTGAGAACAACACTCTGATGCAGGACAGCATTTGTGCCTGTTGTGTAGGTGATGGGTCCCAGCGGTCTCAGGGTCTGATGTCTTTGTTGTGTGGGCAACTGTGTTTTGAAGAGGTTTTTGGTCCAGCCAAGCAAAACTCCATGGAATGTCATGGTGGTTGGTTTTATGTAATGCTGTTCAAGCAGAACCTGGGCCCTCAGTGAAGCAGATGGCAGCTTATTGAGCAGCCGTGAGCAGAGGCTGGGTATGCACTAGACCTCTCTAGCAGCAGCACTGAGGGCTTTGCTCTGACACCTGACTTTCCTAAGTAGTTCTGTGAAACTTGTACCTGTGACATAAGACTGCAGCAGTGGCTATTTGGCTCCGAGTGGTTACTGGTCACCAGCGGAGTGTTAAAAGCGATGGAGAGAAACTGGGGAAATGATCGTGTTCAATTCTTCCGTCTCTACTAGGAATACTAACTAACCAGCCTTAAATGTGTACAAAACACTTCTTCTGTAGAAACTTAGTTAAAGTTCAGCTAAATGATCATGCAATTATTGTAGAAACATAATTTTTAGTGCAGTTGATGTAGTTGAGGACAATTCCTTTGGGTAAATGTTACTGTTGGTTAATTGAACAGAAACAGATAGATGCCAGTGCAGACCGCTTTTGGGAATTCCTTTGCTACAAATGCCCCAAATCCCACTTACTGCTGCTCTCAGTACAAACCAACTGTGCCAGCAGTTGGAGTTGGGGAAAAGCACCTTCCAAAAGCTGTTTGGTTGGTTACTGTTCGTGGCAGAATTTCTCACACCGACTCCTGAACTATGTGCTCTGGATTGCTGTTGCAGATCAGATTCTGTTCCATCTGGAATGGAGCTCTGATCTGCTTGCTAATTCTCGCACTGGACCAGAGTACTGTGGGAAAGAAAACGAACAAGGAAGTAAATTTTTTTGCTGGTGTTGGCAGCCTAGGTCTCTGAGGTGCTTGTCATTCTAGCAGTGCCTTTATAGGTAAGGGTTGATGGTGCTCCTTTATGTCGGCCTGATTTCTGCTGTAGCCCAGGGGTGCTGCTTAGTCAGCACCTCTCATGCTCATGGCTCTGAGTGCTTTGGACTTCTAAGCAGAGTTCATACCTAGGAGCTCTTGTCCTAAAACATTCACCTGCAGCACTAGTTCATTAACTGCTTTTCTCTTTCTGAATCTCTTATTTATAAAACAGGCACAAATGATTGGTGGCCCTAGGGAGTACCTGAAATGCCTCTAGTGGGGCTTCCTGTCTATCTTCTTTGAGCAGACAGGACCTAAATTCCCTGGGCTGTGTCCTTGGGGCATTTTCACTGTCAGTATTCAAGTATTCCATCCCTGTTTTTCAGACCTTGTGGCTGTTTTGGTGATGGCTCAAGTGGTGTGTCTCAGGTTACTGTAAGCAATGGTTTTTTACTGCGGCGTTTACATGGCTGTTGTGACACCAGGATGAGTACAAGAAACGGCTTGTCACCTGCAGGCTACCCGATGTGGTAGAGGTGGCTTTGGAGTGCCAAGTTCCTCGGCTGCATATATATCTTTTATATATCATATATTTGCCCATGTACT
Source organism: Rhagologus leucostigma (assembly GCA_013397725.1). Classification (NCBI taxonomy): domain Eukaryota; kingdom Metazoa; phylum Chordata; class Aves; order Passeriformes; genus Rhagologus; species Rhagologus leucostigma. The sequence goes on from VZTD01005176.1 coordinate 173,115, forward strand.
TCTAATGGGGTGGAAAAGAAACTGCGGTAATGATGGGAAGTTATTTAGTGCTGCATGGAGTTAATTGCTTCTAATCAGTGCTTACATCCGTCTGGTTTTATGGGAGACAACAAGCCTTCGTTGGATGTGCTCATTAGCTGTCCTGTAAATCACAGGGATCCTCTGGCATCTCCCGTATTGTGTGCCCATTAGCTGGGTTGTGTTTCCATGTAGCCGTGAAAAAGGAATGGTATGCACTGGGATGGGGATGGATTTGAGTCTCCACGTAAGGTCCCTTGTAACAATTTGCACGTAGAAGTTGTTTCCCGGTTGGCCACTTAAGCCTTGATGAGGGAGTTCCCTGGCTATGTTGAGTCCTGTGAGAGCAAATCAGGTGGCAGGAGCTGCTTTCCCAGCGGATGTGGAAGTGCTGCTCAGGGTGGCATGGTCACTGAATTTGATACACAGCATGAAAGTGCAGTCACTCTTCTTGGGGGAATCTCTGAGGGGCACCCCATCCTTTAAAAGAAGAGCTTCAAAAGCTCAATGCGAAGGAGCTTCTCCTTTTTGTCAAAATAAGCAAGTTGTGTCAAAGAATCTGTATTCTTTGGATACCTTGATAAGAACTCAGTAGTACTGGTAAGAGGTTTTGGCTCCTCTATCCCAGGACCAAGTTAAATAATGAGCTGGAGAACCTGCCTTCTGCCGCTGCAGAGGTGCCCTGTCCCCACGCATCGCAGAGCCCTGCCAGGCCCCGTACGTGCTGCAGCGTGATGGATGGGTGTGGGGTGATGAATGGCGTGTGTCTGGGCACCCATTAGAGCTCAGGCACTGCAGGATGATTAACTGGGTCAGGTTGTGCCGGCATCTTTCAGGGCTCAACATATTGGACATCTAATCCATCCATCTTCCACATCAGTTACAGCACTGTGTGCTCGAGTCAAGAAACATACAGGTGAGTTAGAGCTGTGTGCATATAGATGGGGGCTGTGACCGTCTGCTGCAGCTCCCGCTGCCTGGGCGTTGTGAGCTCAACGCAGGCGGAAAAGGAGCCCGCAGGAGCGTTGGTCTTGGATAGAAAGTTGGCTGCTACTTTCCTGGTAATTGGTAGTCTTTTCCCTTAAATTTCTCTACTCCCAGCTCTCTCACCAGGTGGCAGCCTCCAGCATGCCAGACTGGGAGCCTGGGGACATGGGAATCTGAGCCTGGATTGTAAATCAGGACAGGAAGGAGGGAAAAAAATCCCAAACCTAAGCCAGTATCTGCTTCTGGAGTTTTTAAATGTTCGAGTTTTTCGAAGCTTTTCGGAAGCTGCCACCAGGAGAATGAGCAACTTGTTGAGGGTTTTTTTTTTTATTATTATTTTTAATTTTTTAAAAAAAAATTCTTGGAAATGCTGTTAGGAACAGTTTTACCATCCTGGCATTGTAGAAGCTGATGCGTACAGCGTGGATGTACGTGGCCTGCATCACTGAGTGGAGGCACAGGCAGCTCCGCTCATGACTTCAGCAAGAAGTCTGGGGGTGGAAAATTATGGTATGGGTTGGGATAGGGTGGTTGAGATATGCTGGAGACAGTGAAAAATGGGAGGGCAAAAGGGAGCAGTGTCCAACAGCAATGTATTTGATGTAAAAACTCACAACAAGAGAGAGAAGAGGATGAGGGGTAGGGCACAGGGAGTACACTGCCTGGATAACAGAAGGTGAGGAAGCTAATCTAGTTACCAACCAGTGAGGATTCGCAGGAGAATGGAGAGATTAAGGAAGTAACAAGCCGTTGTATTCCACATCCCTCATGGGCTTAGGTATATCTTTATAATTGATTAGCTGCCAAACAACATGCGTGGGCAGTTGTGTTTCCTCATGTTTCACCTCTGATTACTTGGCTGATCTGGGATTGCTTAGAGCCTCAGCAACAGAAGTAAAGCGAAAGGCAGGAATCCTAAATCCAGATCTCACCTCCTGTGTAGGGTGTATGGGAAGCCGAGAGGTTGGTAGGGCTCTAAGAAACTGTAGTATGAAGTGAAATTCCATGTAGGCCTAAAGAAAATATCTAGTGTGGGTCCAAGTGAGGCAGCCTGAGAGAGATGTGCTTGAGAGAGAAGTGATGGAAGCATAGGAGATGGTCGTAACCATGTTGGAAGAATTGGAGCTTCGAGCCTGACTGTGAAGGTGTAGGGCTTGCAGCCTCACATGACAGCACCCTCTAAAGGGTTCTCTCCCTGTGCTCTGGGTCCAGTGGATGTATTCACCTGTCTGTCTGTATTCACAGGTACAAGGTTTCCCTTCCTAGCTTGGCCTAGAAGGATCACGTGAACACGCATAGGGAAAAGCTTGTTCTTGGAGTGAGAGTTTTGAGCTGCTGAACACTTTGGAAAATAAACCACTTACATAGTTGCCTTTTTAGGAAATGGCTGTTGGGAAAGGTCCGTGTGCCTAACGGAGTTCATGTGTTGGTCCGTAATCCAGAGTAGGGCAGGGAAAGATGGAAAGTTGGGGCATCAAAGGTTTACAGATGATGCTGTGGCTTCTGTATCTGGATTTTTCTAGCCAAGCTCACTCTCCCAGCCAAAAGCATTCAGTATTAACATCTCTCCTGAGCTGCTGGGTTTAGCAAAGCTCTGGAGTTTCTTTTTTTCGGTGTTTTTTTTTTTTTTCCTGCCCGCCTGTCGGGCAGTCTGGACTCTTGGAGTGAATTCCTGTGCCTGTGTGTGCAGAGCTGCTAAGAGATGGCTGCCTGCATTGATGTGATGTCCCTGTCCCCTGCTCCTATTACATGCATTTGCAGTTTAATAATTGCATGTGGATGGCAGTCGGTGCCAAGCCCCGCGTATCCAAAGTCATTTGGTGAAGGAGTCCATTATGCTTGTGGCTCGCAGTGATAAATTCCCTGTGATGGTGGCAGCTCACAGCAGCCTCCTCTCGTAATGGCATTCTGCTCTTGTTGGCAGCCTTCCCGGTGCAGGCGACACTGCCCTGAAATAGCACAAGTGATGAGAACAGCAGTGGCTGCGCAACTCTGGGAGACCAAAACAGGGAGCAGTCAGTAATTCCTTTCCTGGGACTGCAGTGTTTAAGGAAACGCGCATAGGAGATGGCAGCTGGGCATCTGGATGTTCCCAAGGCAAAAAGCCACAATGGACTAACCCAAGAGACCCATTCCTGAGCTTGAGGGGCTGAATACGGTTCTCAGAAGTAGATCAAAGGGTCCTGCGTGCCCTACTGCAGTAATTTCACAGAAGAACCCTTTCGAACTTGTTTTTAAGATGTAAAGGATGGAGCGGGGGTTGGCTGGCAGTTTGGGAGGGGGGCACAGATGACACATCTGAAACAGAAGCAGCTTCCAAATTAGGTACTCTGTACAAATCCTTTTGATTTTGGTGTATTGACCTCGGGAACAGCACACTGACCCTTTGGAAGATTTGTGCCCCATTGATCCTAATCTAATTAAAGCAGCGCTTGCTGCTCAGCGTGGGCCAAAGTGCAGCAGGGTCAAGTGTTTGTCACTAATGTAAGGATTTAGTTATTAGGTTGTAAAATAATAATCAAGAGAGCTGTCTCTAGTGGAAACAGTTCAGTGCAATGGGTAAAATACTGTTGGAAGAAGATCCTGATATACCAGTGCTGCTGCCAGAGGTATTTGATACGTTCTGCAAGGGATTTATACATGAGAAGGAGTTCCCAGGGAATGGCTGGAGGAGGGGTTTATGCGTGGACCGAAACATTTGTTGGTGGAGGGCTTATCTTCCTTCCTCTCTTTGTTTCTCATGAAATCAGCCCGGTTATCCTAGATTCAAGGGTAGAAATCCACTTGAATTTGGGCAAGCAGGTTTTTGTTTGCAGATATGTCGACTTAGAGTTCTGTCAGACAAATGAAAATGCAGCTTTAATGATCAGGAAATGGTTAATACTGCTGAACTCATTAGATACCAGTCACTTGCAGGGCATTAGGCTGCCTGCTTCCTAACTGTTAATGTTAATTGGCTGCTTATCTACTTGTGTGGGGTAAATGGTGGGGAGCCCCTGCCACAGACCCAGGCCCCCAGCTGTGAAGGGCTGGAAAAGGACAGTCCCTCCTGCCTAGATGGGCTGGTGTGAGGAAAATGAGTTCCTGGCCTGTGCCAGCCTTGAAAAAGGTAGCTTGAGTCAGTGAAGGGAGCAGTGAGTTCCTGTGCTGACCGTTTTGTGCAGGCCCTTTACCTGGGCCCTGGGCGAGGCACAAGAGAGCTGCAAAATTAAACCCATTGCCAGCTACTTGGGGTATTTTTAAAGGCTGTTCTGCACACAAATGTGTGCAAAGCAGGCACACTTTTTTGCTAACCAGTTTATTACAGGCACGGGTATTTCTTTTGCTGGGTTATTCACAAGTCCCTCGCTCCTGTCATTTGCCCTTGACTGAGGTATAACCGTAAAACATTTACTGCAAGGCCATGAAGAATCCATATGTCCGTGTGATCTGTCAGGCCACCAAGAAGCCAGGGCTCGTGGGGTAGCATAAGGATATCTGAAGGTGACACATGCTGTCATTTGATGAACAGAGATGCAGAAGGGGATTCTGGCAGCCACTACCTTGGCCTTGACAACTTGTGATGGTGACCAGGTGGGGTGTGTTATCTTAATAGTCTGGAGCTCTTGTGAATTATTTGCTGATAGATGTAAACAGCTGTTATTCTTGGTAATGGAAAGCAATTAGAAACATCTGTACTCTTGGCGATGAGTAATGCCTCCCATCTTCAATGCTCCCAAGTGCCAATTGGAAATAACTACATCATCAGGATGGGCTGGCAACCCGCACTGCATTATGGCCTGGTTTGTACTGAGCTGTGAAGAACAAGAGGTGAGGCACGGTGGAATGAGCCTGTATCTGAGCTTGCTTGGGTTTGTTTCCCCCTTCAGGATGAGCAGAGGGAAGCCAGGCGCTCCATAGCTCCCTGTCAGCCTGCAGGTTACTCAGAGTTCAGGAGCTTTGGGCTGGTATGGCTTCAGGAGCTGGAAGTCCGTGATGGCACTTTGTGCCCAGATACCATCCTAGATGGAACTGCAGCTATCTCTGAGGCCTCAGCCAGGCACGTATGTCCATCTCAGGGCTTGCCAACAGCTGGAATGAGGTCTTGGTTTGGAGACTCTTGAGTAAAGGAAAGACCAGGAGAAGCCCAAGAGCTCGGGATCTAGCAGCTCTAGTAAGACTTCTCAGACATGCTCAGAAGGCCTGGGCAACGAACATTAACCTAGTGACAGTGAAGTGTGTTGTGCAGAGAGGCTGGTTTTGGCTCTCAGTACCCTTTGAGGTGTGGTGTTGAAGAACACATGGGCTGGAGTCTTCCAGGTTGTCTTTATTCCTCCTTGTAAATGACGGAAAACTCATTGTGGCTTCCTGTGCTTTCTAAATCACAGAATGACACCCGTCTAGTCCCCAGCTGGGACTAGATGAGTTGTATTTAGCAAAACAAATAATAGGGATAATTTAATATAAAATCCTTAGCTTTCAGGTTTTTTAATGTGTGATTTTTATTCACAGTTTTCCAGTAGCTCCAGAAAAGATAAGAAACTAAAAAGGCCTCAGAATCTTGATGGACAGTGTATCTGCTTTAATCCTTTGACAGCAAGATCATCTTTAAGTAGGGAGGATTGTTAGCGATACTCCTGAAGTATTTGTGAGGAAAAGGGACTGATGGAGTTTGATGGGTTGGTAGTGTTTGGTCTGCAATGGATTTTTTTTCTACTTCTAGTTGACTATTTGTTTCTCTCTGTTATTTAAAAATAAAATAAAAAAAGGGTACATCAGACAGCATTTCCCTATTAGTTAACTGCACAGGCACCTTTTACTTCCTGACAGTTCCTCTTGGTTTTTTTCGGAGTCAGTGTTAACTTGTTTTCCATCGTTGTTTTCATGGTGCAGGAGTGCATCATTTTATGGCTTTCACATGGTTTTAAAACAAAGAAATGCTGAATTTTCTGTTTGTAGCGTCTCTGTAGCACCCTGGTTAATACATTGCAGGCTGCTGTCAGAACGGAATGGATCTGTTTAGTTCCTGAATTGTAGTTTATAAATTGAGATGAAGTACTAGATGGGCAAAAGTCTCTGAAATGGACAGCAGAAGCGTACAGCAGGTTTCTTGCTGTATCAGTTCATTCTCGCAGGCTGTGTGGGTTAATTCCCCCACCAAATGAAGAAAAGCAGGGAAGTAATTAACACATGAGACAGAAAATTCTGTATAGAGGTGTTTCATGCTTTATTGGTTTCATGAGAAGGCCAAGGTGCCAGAACAATAATTAGTATGTTGCGAGAAGACAAAATAGATGTCTTACGCAAGGTCAGGGCATTTGTTGGCTTTGCAAGAGAGAGAATTGTGCTGAAACATGTGATACTTGCAACATGTAGAAGCAGTAGCTGGGCTTTTATGCTCCCTCTGTGTGGGATGGATGGCTGCAGGGATGCAGGTGTGGATGGTGTTGGAACAGGCCGTTAGCCTGATGCTGATATCTAGGCCTGACAGAGCAGCTGCTTTCCTGCGGCTGCTGCTGAGGGGGCATTTCCAAAGGACTCTGAAGCGTTGGGAAGGCCGCGCTTGGAAATGAGTACAGAGGAGGTTTATACAGGCACAGTCTAAGTCCTGGTTAGAGTATGAGTGGTTGTTGTCCTCCCACCCTCCTGGGTTTTAGTAAAACCAGAACAAGTAACTTGTGCGTGCTGCATCTCCACGCACAGCAGGGTGGAATTCCCTTGTGATGCTTTGCATTGCTGAGCTGCCCACATGGGGATGTTTCAGATCCTGGTGAATCAAGTAAAAGGTGATCTCTTGCTTTCAGTTTATCTGCAAGGAAGAGGGAAGCCTTTAGGTTTCCTTGTCCTTAGGGGCCTTGGAGCTGGGTGGGTGCAGAGTTCGTGTCCATGCCGTGTTCCCAGGTGTTCCTTGAGGTTTCAGTGGGTGCTAGCAAAAGGAGTTGCTTTTGTAAGTGTGGCTTAATGAAAAGGGGGGAGTGGAGGAGGTGGAGCTGGTCCATTGGGTAGGCATCTCAGAACAGCACCTCTGAGTGTCCTTTGATAGTCTCTGGAGTGCCTCTGGCGATGGTATCCCCGCACGGTGGGATGTGTGCTAATGGAGGGAGCAGGTGGGTGCCGGGTAGGGCAAAGAGAACTTGAAGGCCACCCCTGGCTCTCAGCTGGGTTGGAAAAGTTGGGAAGCTGATGGGCAGTGTTGGGGGAAGAGCACAAGTTGTACGGATCGATGTAGCTGTCTCAAGGACCGGGGTTTGATCAGCACGACCGCGGTTGTATGCCAAGGACAGCTGCTGGACGAAGGATTAGGATGGGCTCCGATTGCTGGGGTTTACTTCACAGATGTCATAAAAAGGCCTTCTTCAAACCTGTTCATTCCTCCAGTGCTGCTTTTCCAGATGGGAATTACAGAGCAAGATTCAGTGAAATCTGCTTCTGTGTTATTTAACGGAAAAGAATTACAGCAACCGTTTCTAATCCTTTCATTTCAGGTTTGATTTACCTGCTATACTTTGATCAGAAATTTGTGTAGTTTTACAGGATTAGGTATTTTCATGTCCAGTTGTGGAATGAGTGTAGTGTATAAAAAATTCTATGATTATTGTATTTTGAAAGCTGGGATTAACCTGTGATTCTTGATTAAAAAGATATCGTACAGGGTGGGGGTCGGTACTGGAATTCTTGCTTAGCTTGTGTTCTTCTTGTTTGGAAGAAAGCAAAATTGAAGGTGTTTTCCAGGCAGTATGCTAGCATAGTAGAGAAATTTGGAACTAGGGAAGGTAGAATTGTTTTTACTTATTTAAACATTTGAGAGTTTCCTTGTGAACAAACAAAATGGTTGGTAAGAATTAGGCCTTTGCTTACTGTGTCTGATACTGGAAGATGGCAGTGCTGAATCTGTGTCTGCTCTCGTGTTTTGTAGTTCTGCTGAGGGTGGCATCAGCCTCCTCCAAGTCAGGGACTTAAATATCCAGTCGAAAGCCCCTCATTAAAGCCTAAGCTGATTGATGTTCAGCAAGTCTCAACAAAAAGCCAGGTTTGTGCAAGCTGCTTTTTTCCACCTTGGTGTGAAATGGCAGGGAAGGCAGTTCTTAAAGCAGCCTTTAGACACAGGTGGAAGAAAGGCGCCATGAGGGACAGGATTACCTGCCACTGCATGTGGGATACAGGGATGCCTGCCTCCCGCAGCCAGGTGACTGAAGGGATGGTTTGGAATCATGGATACAAGGAATACTTCTGTGCGTAAAATACAAATACATTTAAAAAACCTAAGTGTTTATATTGTACATAGCATTGTCTTCAACCTAGTAGTGAAGTGTTTGGACTGCTGTGTGTATTTTACGTAGAAATAAAGAATAAATCCATATAATGTGCCGCACCTTGAGTAGGGGGAAAGTTAATAGTACAGGTCTACTTTGCTTAAGACTATTGTAGGAATTTTGGTGATGTGATAGCATGATGGATATCCTTGGCTGTGTGAGGGCTGGATTTGTTCTTGGTCACCGTTTCTAGGGAACAACCAGCGTTTATGAGGGAGAACGTTCTCACAGGTTTGTAAACGAGCAAAGGGCAGTCTTGCCTTCAAGATCAAGGCACTGCCTAGTGCAGCAGGAAGGAAAGCTGCTTTGCCCGGTGGGCAGTTTATTGAGAAAAGGGCTCTGGTGGGTAGGTTTCCCTTGAAGAACAGCTTCGTGCTTTTTTTCCCCTTAAAGCTGTTGTCCGGGTAGTGCTGCTAACCACAGACAGCACAGTCCTGTGGATGTGTGGTTGTCAAGGGCCAGTTGTGGATGCAGGGGTCAAGGGAGTAACAAGGAATTGCTCTTCTCCGTGCTGGGTATGAAAGATGTGGGCCCATGAAATCCTGCGGGAGAAAACAGGAGTTGAGGGCAGGCTGGAGTCGTGTGCTGCCAAATGATACAGTCCTGGCTGAGCTGGAGCATAGCGTGCAAAATCAGAGCAGAAGTTCCAAATGGCAATTATCAGGCAGCTTGGTTAACTCTCTCTTCCTTAGAAAATCACTCTCAGGATTATACGGTCTCAGGAAAGATTAGCAAAGCTGAGGAATCTTCAGGTTGATAAATAGGAAGATTAGATGGAAACAGTGGGAAAGCTACTTAGTACTGAAGTCTTTGCCCTGAGAGCCAAAAGAAAAGCTTTTAACTAAGCGCATTTGGAAGGAGCAAGCCTGAAATTGCAAGAAAAGATGGCATAAGGAGGCAAGATGACAGCTGGAATCCAAAGGAGCTTTTAGTTGCTTCTCCTTGCCATTGATGGCAACTTAGCAGGAACTGGTACCAGGAGCAGACAGTGCGCCATAACCCTGACTGCTGCTGTAACTGAGACTATGCGCGGGCTAGGCTTCCATGGCACGAGGCTCTAGGGATTAGGAGAAGGGAAGGACCAAAGCTGGGCTAGACTGGAAACTGCGGGTACTGAATCATACAGCCCAGATCCTTGATGCAGCAAGAGAAATGCTTCTGTTCTCTATTCAGAGTGGTAGCCTGCTTACAAGGGTGTTCTGGACAGTGAGTCTTGGTAAAGCCTGTGAAAAGCATCATTTCAGCTCAAATGAGTTTTTTGTTTGATTGCCACAAACAGTGCAGTTGAGTAGTGCACAGATAAGAACAAGAAATAGTTTGTGGTGAGTGAGGACCTGGTTTGGTGTTTTAGCATTTCTGGGAAGTTAGGGTATTAAATGGTTTTTTGGGGGCCGTGGACTTTTCCATCCTCCATTTGCGACGAGTTGTGGTGGGGCATGCATTCGTCTGCAGTCTGAGCTGTGCAAATGGAAGGCCTCTTGTTTCTCCCTGAACACTCTCTCTTTCTGTAAGAGTTCTGTGAGGTCAAGACCAGCCTCCCAGCTGGGCTGCTAGAGTTGAGGTGATCTGGAGCTGAGATGTCCTGCTGCCAGGACCCCGTGTACCATCTGTCCCCAGGGCACACTCCCAGCTCTGTGTCAGCGCTCACTTTGCTGCCTTGCTCAGGGATGTGCTTGGATCCCTGGGGCTCTGGGATGTCACTAACGGTTGGGCTGAGGGCTGGGTCATAGCTGATAAGTGGTGTGATGGTCCTAAGGAGAAGTGCAGGCAGGGGAGCCAGGAAATATTTTTGTGTTCCTGTGTCTTTTCTTTACTTAGTGTGAAGTTAAAAATGGTTGGAAACAACAAGAACAGTGGGAGGATGTAAAACACTGCACAAAACTGATAGAAAATGGCTCTTTTCTCGTGACTAAGTAGTTTTCACTTCTATCCACCAAATGAGAGACCAGTGGTCATTTTGAAAGGAATTCTATTTCTGCCCTGGATCTCCACTGCTTGCTTTGTAGTTTATAGGTGGGTGCTTTTTTAACTTGTTCATATAACATCACTGGTGATCCATGGATACCTGGATCTAGCAATGTGATAAAATTAATGTCTTGAAAGTGTCTTATGTTCTGGTATACTTGTGCTGTCAGAAAGTAATGCAGCAGAAACATGAGAACATTACACTGAATGATGTGGCAATCCTCTGACTTCTTGCTGGTGATAAGCAGCCCAAATATTCCAGGGAAAAGTAAAAAAGGGAAAAAAAAATTCCAGAATGGGAAATTGCAAAGTGACAGAGGCAGAGTGGTAAAACCAAGTGTGAGCACGTTTGATATGTGATGATAGGTGGCTATTTTTAAAGGTAAAGTCTTGCTTATGGCAACTGTCTGAGATGCAAAAATGTGTAATAGTCCTGGTTTTATTATGAGAACAAAGTTGGGTACAATGAGTTTGAAGGACAAATGGCAAAAATACAAACAAGGATTTTGATCTTGAATTTGTGTGGCTGCCGTTCAGCCTTGCTGAGTGTAATCATCTCTATCATTTTCTGAAATGACTATGTCATTAAAGGAAAAAAAACAAACCCAAGCCCCTTAGTAGGGCACCTGTGCTCGTGTTTGTGTCTGGAGCCAGGTTTCAGTATGACTTCCAGCACACTTTTCTGTTCTTCCAAGTCTGTACCATTATAGAGGTAGGTTCCTTGTCCTGCTGTCCCAAAAACCTGGCTGACTTCTCAGATCTGCTGTAGTCTCTGCCTGGGATTTGGCACAGAAGCATTGCCATTACTGGTTCCAGTGCTCGTTACTTATTGCTGTAATTGTTCTGTCTCTCGTCTGTTCCATGTTCCTCGAAGTCTTCTATAGGTTGGACCAATCCAAATGAGCTGGTATTATCTGCATAGGTCGTCACCTCATTTCTCAGCTCCTTCTCTAAATCATGACTAATGACTGTAAATAACTCTGGTCTTAGTGTCTTGGGGCACCTCCTTGTTAATCTTGAGCCATTATGTTAATTGACCATTTGATCCTCATCTCTCCCCTGCCCCTCCTTTCATCTCTCTGACTAACTTGCAGCCAGAATTGTCTGTCTGTGCACAACTGCCTGATTTTTCGGAAGGCTTGATGAGGCGCTTGGAGGCTCTTTGGAAGCCCAGAATAAGATGTCGTCACACACGTCTTGATCTCCTGCTTGGATGCAATGGCATTATCTGGCATGATTTTCCACTCTCTTCCCAGGCTCACTGGTGATTCATTGCACTGCTGTGGTGGCTGCTGCTGCTGTTGCTCGCTCCTTTTGGTTTCTTGTTGGCTCTCCAGAGGAGAGGATTGAGGTGGGGAAAGAACTTGGGGAGATGTACGTGGCAGAGGAGGAGGAGGAACAGGGAAAGGCAGACAAGCCCTTTGTCCTGCTTGCTCACACAGCATTTCTTTCACAGCATGTCGCCTTGTTATCTCAGAAACAAAGGCAGAAGCGGCATTCCTGACTGGGATAAAATAAAGAAACTTACTCTTTAAGATTATGTACAAGTCGATCAGACTCTCCTCTGTTACTCACTCACTATTTTGCTATCAAGCAGGTTGTAGAAACTGGCTTTGCCCATTCTGTGTTTCGCAGTTACTGCATACTGGGGAGTGGAAGAAGCTTGGTGTTTCTTTTTTCTCTGTCTCAGCACCAACAGGCCATGTTTTAAAGGCTAAGATTGCAGGATATCTGCATAAGGAAATATAAATCTTTTTGGCATTTCAATTTTCCCTCTGGAAATCTTGTTTTGATGCTCAGGTGCTATGGAATTCTGGGAGCTCCTTTGGTTATTGCTACCTTTATGAAAGCAGCTGTTCCATCAGTGCTGTGGATTTGGTACTTATAGGAATACAGGCAATGGCTACTGCAATCCAGTGCTTGTGTAAACTGTTGTGTTAGTGATAGAATAAATGAGTTCCAGGGCAGTCAGTCACTGCTGATGGCTGCGCAGCTCGGCACTATTAGGGAAATAGTTGCTCTGTGTGTGTGCAAACCCTGTGCGACAGAGCTGCTGAGGAGACAAGTGCTCTGTTCTTGGACCCATGACTCGTCTGTCACAGTTCCATCTCACTTGTATTTCCCTCTCTTGTTCCTGAAGACAGAGGTGATGGAGGCAGGAAAAATAACTGAACTCTGCAGAATGAAAATCAGAGTTGCCAAACGATTTCTAGTGGATTGAGGCAGAGCCTAAATGCTGGGGTGGGGAGCCAAATGATCCATTTCACTGGTGTCGTAGTTGTGTTAAGTGAGCGCTCAGAGGAGCCGTAGGTGGGAGTCCCCATATCTCAGAGGCCAGGAATTTGACCTGAATGTTAATAGGCAAGAGCTTTGTAGGTGTATTGTGGATAGACCTCGGTGGACGAAATGGTACACTGAGTCTCTTCTGCTCTTGGGTCATTGTTGAGATTTTTTTGGTGGGGAAATGATGAATAGATAGATAGATGTGAAGATGGAAGACAGATGGATAGACAGAAAGACAAGATCGGATAGTAGATGAGTTACAGTTGTAGCCTAATGCGTGTGCTGTCTTAATGCTGCAATATTAGCACAGCATCAGAGTCCCTCTACATCTGCCCCCCTTCTTCCAACTGTACCGATTTATATGAAAATTAAGATTACAAATTAAAACCAGGCTATCCTGGAGTTTTCCAGTTCATCAGCCATCCAATAAAAATGATGTCGAGCTTGTGTGCATAATTCCCAGAAGATTACTTTGTCCTTACAGCTAAGCTCTGTCCCTGATATAAAAGATCTCTATCCAGTTTTATTGAAATAAAGAACTAACATCATAATCCCAATATTGAGGTATAATCTTCATTATCTCCTGACCCTCTTGAGATTTTTTTTTTCCTCCCACCCCCGTTCTATCCTGATTCAGATTCATTTCATTTATAATCCCTATGTGTTTACCTTTATTCAGATAGGATTATAAACCAAATAAATAAAAACCCTCCCCCCAACATGCCCTAACATGCAACAAATACCCTCCAGCTGAGCTCTCATTCGCTGATGTGTTGGGCTGAGCTATGGTGCACTGGGCTCACTTCCTGCTGACTCTGCACCTGGGGTTCCCCACGGCAACACTGCCCACGCACCCCTGCACCTGCTCCTTGGGGCAGAGGCTGGCGCTGGACTCCCGTGCTGGTAGGCGAGGGGGGGACATGGTAAATGTCCACGGAGGTGCAGACAGCTGGGCTGGCCTGTGTTGGAATGCTGCTCCTGCTAAGTGCACCTCCTCCTTGCAGTACTTCAGAGTACTTGGTGATACTTGAGTTTGCTTCTATGCTGACTGCAAGGCTGAGGCCGGGAGTTAGAATGAGCTGACAGGAATTTGGTGACTTGGCCAAAACTTCTGTTGAGCTGATACAAAGAATGGCTTTTCTTTTCCCAGACCCTCTCTGGCTGCAGGCTGTGCTCTGGGCTGCTACCTTCTTTAGTGCTCAGTAAGTGAGGGTCAGAGTGTCGCTCAAATCAGGGCTTTTTTAGGTGCAGAGCAGTGTTTCTGTGCTGTAGGAACAGCCGAGTGGTAAAGGTGAGATCTATACCTGCCTCCTTTTAGTCACACACAGTGGGGCTGGTGATGGGTAGTCATATTCAAGTGTCTTTGGTTACGTCAGAGGGCTAACACAAAACACAGCTGTGCCAAAAGGGAAGGAAGGCTTTTGGAGGCTGGATTCCATAGTGGTGAGATAGTATTAAGGAAACTTCTTTGCTTACTGTAATCACTGGAGTGTTTACCTGCATGGAGAAGAGAGGAACCTCCAAAACATGAAGTGGGAAAGGTGGTTTTTTTGGGGGGTATGTGCGTTGTACAGCATCGTGGCAGGTTGGAGATCCCAGAGGTGTCTCAGTGGCATTTCTTTAGGAACTTAAGGAACAGTCACCTGGGTAAGGGCTGTGGAGATCAGCAGTACCAGAGGGGTCTAGTATGGGAAAAGGAGGTGCAGCTCCTGGCTAGGCAGGTGGCTTTTCTGGTGGCCCCAGTGTCTCCCTGAGTTACTCAGTCAGTATGAAATGAGGTTGGAAATAGTAGTTTTCCGTGAGAAGAACTTGGAGAATCTAAGGGGAAGGTTGCAGTGCGGTAGGGCATACGTGGTGTTACAGGAGAGAATTTAGTTTGCTACGAAGAGATATCATGTTGCATTGCTAAAATAATTGTGATTCTTGTCCTGGAGTATAGTAAGTATGTACTTAAGAAGAGATCACCCAGGTAAGCTGAGGTTATTCCTTCTGTGTCTCCATCTGCTAAGCTGATAACACAGAGACATATTGATGAGGGCTCAAGGAAAACATGAAATATTTCATCAGTAAGATTATACCACACAGGGACAGATGTTGGGAAGCTGTAACATTTAAAAATAAAGAGATAAACACATGCTTGCAGGAGGGATGGAAAGATTATTGTGGGTTGTTGTTTTGGGGTTTTGGTTTGTTTTTTTTTTTACTGCATGGGCTGAGTGGGAGGAGGGAAGGGAGAAAAAGGTGCTGAGGGAGGAAGAGGCTGTATCAGAACTTAAAGAGGAGTTACTACCTGAAGGCAGACTGAGAAGGTGAATGCTGCTGCCTTGGGATAAGCAGCTTTTGCAGGAGTAAGGAAGGAAAGTGAGCTTAGCCAGGTTTATAACCTGCTGCTTCTTACGTGGACCAACTGTGCTGCTACTCACAGCAGATTGGGTTTTCATCCTTAATTGTAAAGCTTTACTTCTGAACTAGTCAGACCTAGGAGACAGGTAGTGCTTGACTTAGGGGCATCAGTGAACAGGAGGCCAGCTGCTAGAGGTAGTGTGTGTCTGATTGTGTAGTACTTGCATGTAGGTGTCGGTCAGGTGAGTCTTCTGCCTTGCCTGTTGCTGCCAATGGTATGTGATGGGCACTGCCAACGTTCTCCTTCAGAAAAGTTCCATGAACTGTGGCATTGTGCTGCTCTGCAGCAGCTATCCCGAGCCTTGCTGTCGTGCTGAACCTCACATGGCCATCAGCTACTACGAGTCATGCCTTGAGCAAGCTGTGTGTTACCCATGAGCGACGTTCAACACCTGGAAGCATTTCTGCTGGGCTGGGGCGGTCCAGCCGTAACTGGCCTGTAGAGGTGTTCTGCAGTCCGCAGCAGGTCGGATGATGGGGGCGATGGGGGTGTGTGTGTGTAATGGAAGTGTTCAGCAGAAATGCTTCAAAGGAATTGGATATTAGTGAGCTTGGGTATGTCATGCCTGGGGAGGAAGAAAAGTGTCTTCATCCCACTCTGAGGGTGTGGGAGCCTGTCACTGGCTCCTGTCTTTGGCAGCAAACCTGCAAGGTGCTGCCAGTTTTGCTAAAGGAGGAACCTGCTGGCACAGGTTGGTGGCTCTGTAGGATCACCATGGTGGGCTAGGCACCTGCACTGATCCACAGCTCGCATGGAATTCTGCGGGGGTCCAGCTTTGTTTAGGGCCCCCGCTGGGCATTGACCAACTGCAGCTTCCTTGTCTCACCCCAGTGCTCTTGGGCTGGGAAGCTGTTGACCCCAAACCCCCGCTGACAGGGTTTCCTGTGCATGTCTGACAGTTGCACACACTTCCTGGGGTCAGGAAACAGCACTTCCTCAGCTTCTCAGCTGAGAGAATCAGCACAGTGGCCATCAGGTAAGGAATGTGCCTTTCTCTTGTCAAAGAGGGTTCTGTGAGGAGTAGATGAGGAGTCTGTAATGATGAAATCATTCTGTTGGAGGTGGGGAGGGACACTGTTGCTGCTTTCAGGGGTTGTCCTGATGATTCCTGGGCTCGCTGAATGCTGGGAGTTTTTGGTACCTCTTGGCAAGGTACAGAGTTTGACTGCCTTGCCACCAGGGAGGGTTCCTTTGTAACTTTCTCACTTTGATCCTGTGATGGATGGCAGTGCCAGGGACATCCTTAATGCTGTATAACCTCTGAGGTTCCCTAAAGGTGATATACATCATGTGTAAACGTTGCCATCTGCAGAATGCTGCTTTATGAAGAACTTCCAACTCTGCCTTAAGTGGGAGGCTGGAGTGACAAAGTGATGGTGTCACTTTGCAACTGGCCCTTGAAAGATGGTCCATTCCCTTCGGGAACCATCTGTGTAGCCCTCTGTGCCTGATGGAATGTTTATTGTGTTGGGCTGAAATAAAGAAAATCATCTTTCTGTTCCTTGTGCTGTGATTTTCAGGAAGTTTAAAAGCTTTCTGAAAGATTGTTCCCTTTTGGCCCAAGGCAAGTTAAGTTTGGAGTTGGAGCACAGGCTGAAGGTTTAGCTTTGGTGGAAGTTTTGTGAAACCCAAGTGTCACAAAGAGCAGTTGATACAGATTTTCTTCCTCCTCAGCACGAGAACAGCCTTCTGTTTGCCTGTGATTAATCCATTTACATAGCAGGTGGGAACAGCAAATTACCTACTTAGCTATGAGCAGGAGTGGCTTTAAAGGGATGGAAACATCTGAAATAACGTTTGAAAAAAGAACTTGCGAAGTTGTGTGAAGTCAGTGGCCAGCTGTTGATAGGAGGGGTGTCTGAGCAGCAGCTGGCCATAGATCATCACCTTGATGATGATTGTGTGATTGCACTGTCAGTCTGGCTTGGCCTGCTCTTCATTCCCCCTTGTGTCAGCCTTCTTCCCTGAGGCTCCTGGAGAGGCTGCAAGGAGCGCAGAGATGTACATGAGGGTGTTCTGACCCGGGCTTAGTAAGGTAATGCTTATCCACAGGTGCCCAGGTACTGGTTGGGTTCTGGTATTTTCGGACATTGGTGCGAGCGTGTACCTGGAATGGGCTGAGAAAACAGCGTCAGAGCGCTGATGCCTGGAACTGCTGCTGTTCTTGTGTGGCCAGTCCAGAGTACTCTGTCTCTCTTTACAGTGGTGTTTTGTATCAAATAAATTAAAAGCTATTGCTTCTTTTAGTGTAAATACTGTTGAAAAGGTTTAGAAAAGTGCTGAAATTCAGCCCTACTGCTTTCTATTAAGTTCCCTTAGGTTGTTTTGTTGTGGTGGTGGTTTTTGGTGGGGGGGATTGGAGTTTTTTTTGTTTGTTTGTGGTTTTTTGTTTTGGTTTTTTGGGGGGGGGGTTGTGGTTTTTTTTGTTTTCCTTTTTTTTAATATATATATTTGTTATTTTGTTATTTCACATAAAGGCAGGGAAATCCTATGTGAGGCACAGAAAAGATGATGGCAACAGGGACAGATGAAGAAAGAGGGCAGCAGTGCCCATCTCAAGAGACAAGGCTGGAAAGAGCAGCTTGGTTTGCTGTGTGTGATGGCATCTGTCGGGAGTATGTCAGGGCGATGAGCTGTTGGAGCTGAGAGGTGGTATGGGCACACAGGGAAATGCGTATAAACTGCCTATGGTTAGATAAATTCCCTGGAACGCAGGAGGTGGGCTCTGCTGTTCAGACATGGCCAGGCTTGGGCAGGGTTCTT
Organism: Rhagologus leucostigma; assembly: GCA_013397725.1. Classification (NCBI taxonomy): domain Eukaryota; kingdom Metazoa; phylum Chordata; class Aves; order Passeriformes; genus Rhagologus; species Rhagologus leucostigma. The sequence continues at coordinate 190,827 of VZTD01005176.1, forward strand.
TGGTGTGAGAACATTGGACTGAACTGCCTGCCCTGTGCAGCTGGCCCAGGACACACGGGGGCTCTGACACTGCTCATCCGAGGAAGCTGTGTGCATCAGTAAGATGGTTCCTTAGCTGGGAATTGTGAACAGCTCAATCTGCACATGGCATTGCGAACTGGGCTTGTCTTCTTTCCTGTCTTTCATTCCCACCTTCCTCCTTCTGCCTGGGGTTTCTCTCTGAGCAAATCTGGCTGATTGTCTTCAGAGCCCAGAACCACTGGCTGTGATGCCTGTGTATCCCTGTCCCAGCTGATGCCTGGTTGTGCCTAAGTGCTTCTAGCAGCTCTTCCAGTGTGGGTGAGAAGGCACCTTGATCCTCTGAGTTTCAATTTTTCCAGCTGCAGTATGGGCTAATTGATTTCCTAATTTCTCATTTTATGTGAATGGACAGCAGGACAGCTGCATGATGCTGCTAACAGCAATGGGAATGGAAATTGCAGGGATCTGTACATGTCTGTAAAATAGCTTCAAGGAATTTCCAAGAAATTAATTTTTCTTGCTCTAACATCACTAGAAAAATCTGGCCATAGGACTCGGGGTATTTAGAACAGTTTATAGTAAATAGTAATGAACTGATTGCTCGTTTAAACCCTAGTGTTTCATTAGACGTGGTTGTGGGTGGAGTTCTTACAGATCTGCCGGTAAGTAACATGGGTTTGGTTTCTTCAAGCCCCAGAGCTGACACTGGTTTAATTGGAAGGAAATAGACAAGACAGTCAAGTATCAGGATTTAAGATGCAGACATCAGGTTAAATGTCCACAGTGCAGGAACTCTTTACGTAAAGTAGCTACACGTAAACGTAGGTGGGGTATCTCATTTTGAAAGGCAGCTCACAAACAGCACTGTGCCACCTGCAAACCGGGAAAAAGTGCTGCCTACTTGGAATAGTGGCCTTCCGGACCTGTTTGGTGGCTGGCGTCTCTCTCGGGTGTGCGTGATGTCTGAACTGCACCCTCAGCAGCACGGTGGGAACGGCAATGCACAACATTCAGCAGTGGAAAGAGTGCTGGTCGCCACTCTACTGCGTCACCTGGCTAATGTGGTGGAACTGCCACTCCTCGTAAAGGTCAGAAGGGAGCTACTGTGCACTCTCTGGAGATGTTTGTTGGAATTGTTGATTGTAATGAGAGATGTGAGGATGTGCTCAAGAAGTTTCTGCAGGCAAAAGGTCTTTGGCTGTTCAGATGGGCCCAGGTCAGGAGAGATGTCTGGAGAGGAATATTGCAGGGCAGCGGTGAACCATCCAGAGAATTTGAGCAGTTCTCTGCAAGATGTGGTTTGTCTACAAAATCTGTCAAGGCTGCTAATTAAGATTCCTTGGAGAAGATAAATCAGTTGTCTTCCATGTTGACAAGAACACAAGTTGAGGAAAGAGTTGGCAGTGAGCAGGGCAGCAGTGCCCAACCTCAGGGCCAAGGACACGGGTGGAGCTGCAGGACCTGGACAGAAGCCTGAAGGGATTCCATCTTGAACCTGACTTAGCAGGTGGGAGGCTGAGGTGCACAGCCTGGCCCAAAGCCCCGTTCTTTGAAGGCGTGTGAATGGGAACATCCGGAAGAGGGCTGGCTTGGAGCACTTCATTACTATCAGTGCCTGAGTAATGTTCACACTTTGTCATTGCTCACTCTTATGGGGGGGCTGGCTTCAAATGCAGTATATTATGCAATGGTTTTGTCATGTATCAGTGATGATATTAACAGTCTAATGCTAAACAGGTTCTGAGGAAATGAGGAGGAAAAAAAAATGACTTACTATATTTACCCTGAAACAAGATTCAATCTGCCACTGTATTTAATGCTATATTTTTCATTATCTCACAAGCATATGTTGGAACTGCTACAGATGATGAAGTTAGCTGCTGGGCAGAGCTATCATCAATGCTTTCCATCTTTATTTTAATAAGAGGAACGAACAAATTGTTTGTGACCTTTGTCAAGGGCTTCCTGGAAGACAAGAAACCTAGCTGCAACAGAATCGCTAGCCTGGAGCCCTGCTGAATATTCAGCACTTGAGCCCTGCCTGAAACATGCTGTAACAAAGCCATTGTGTCTGATGGAGCCATGTCTGCCACAAAGGAACTGGGAGCTAACAGCAGAAGTTAAACCTTTCCTTTCTTCTCCCTCACACTCCTGGAACAATGTGGCAATATGCTGTTTTGTTCAACCTACTTGCAGGGCAGGAAGCTGAAAATGGTGTTTCCCTGACAGCTGTCTCATCACGCATATGCTGCTGTGGAGAGAAAAAAAAGTAGGCTTTTGGTTTTTTTAGGAAATAGAAAGCTGACATATGTACTGTTGGTATGTGTCACATGAGGGACATGTCCCCTATGGCTGGCAGCACTGAGGAGTAGGGAGATGCCATTTTGAGGTACCTGACACGAAGAGAACCTTGCATGACTCGAAGCACGTGACAGTATGAAGCAACCAAGAATGCTGAGGCAGGGGTGGTTACAAAATGCGTTCCTGGCCTGGAAGGGGTTCCTGCAGAATCCCCTCGCCCATGCCCAGAGTACCAGAGCACCAAATGCCATCACCACCCCTGCACAAGAAAACCCCATTCTGAGGCATTACTCCAGTCTGTGCGCAAACGGGGCGGCGGCGGTGGCCAGTCCTGGGGCTAGAATCACGTCTCAGCAGCAATGGCTTTGGCTTTTTTACTTGTGCAGTTCTTAATAGTTTGTGGAGATGGAGATTGTACCAGATGTTGTCTGTTGATGCCGGTGTAGGCTTTGCAGGTGACTTCAGATAAAGCACTTGACTGTGGGTGCTTATTTAAGCTTCCAGCCACCGTTTCATATATAGGGAGAAAGAAAAGTGCAGTAAGAAGGGATAATACGCTCCTGTTATCTCCAGCTGTGGTGACTGACTCAGTGTTCACACTCCCATAACATGGTGCAAGAAGGTGATCTGGGCACCAGGTTTGTGGTGGGGTGATTTTATTTTGGCATCATCTGTTTATGGTTCTCTGAAATCTCAGTACATTACTCTGATGCATTGACATGAGCATTTTGCTCACTATGGTATCCTCAAAACTTGGAGGGAAATTCCTCGTGGTCATCTAAGGAAGTTCAGTTATCAGTACAAATTTCATCAAGCTTTTGCGGAGCCTGCAATGCTCCAGCTTGCAAACGTCGTTCCAGAACTGGTATTTGGTTATACTTGTATGGGTGTAATGGCTGTATGATAGATGAAGAACCCACCCTTAACTCCCCTTGCAAAACAAAGGAGCAGTAATCTGGAATGGCAAAGATCTAAAGTCACCTTTTGGCACCTTGTAAAGACTTCAGACCATTCCTTGCACCTTTGGCTTGCTGGTGCCATTTATCAGGATTATTTTCGCATTGGAGCCTTCTGAAAACCGGGTGTACAGTGATTCCTGGCATTAATGCTTCTGTGCAAAACCATCTGGTGGAAGCTTGGAGTGCTGAATGAAAGGTGTAAACCTGGATTAGTGTGGATATGGTTCTCTATTGCCTTTGGCTCATTCGTGTCTCACTGGATGTTTTCCAGGTTCCCTTGGAAGAGCCAAGATTGCCGTCATACAGTGTAATGCCATATGTTAAGATTCATATGACATATTACCTAAAAGTCATAAATTATTATACTGTGTCTCTTTACAGGACTGTGATTAGAAATGTTTATGTAAATGCACCTTCCCAAGAAAAATGGCACATGATGTTAAACAACAGTATGCACGGCAGCTCTAATGAGGTACTTTGACTCAGTTAGGATGTGGCCTTGAAAACAACCTTATCTGAGTATAAGGGGGAATTAATGTCCTTTTTAAAATGCACTAATCTTAGGTGAGGTTTCTGCTGGCACTGACATTGCTGGGCAAGAAGATTATTGAGAGACAAACCTGCAGAACACGCTGCTCTGTGAATTGGGAGTACCTGGCCCTAGAGTCCAGTTTGTGGTCCTGGCACTGTGTCTGTGTCACTTGACAGAAATCCCGTATGTACACACATGTGTATAGAGATGTCCTGTTCTCACGTATGACTGAGACAGGTTTCACTTGGGCTTTTAAGTTGCTGCCATAAAAGTGAAAAAGTTATCCCTCCCTTAAACTCACATTTTTCTGGTGTAAGTCAGCTCATCTCGAGTTCTGCCAGTGATGGAAGATATAACATGCCCACTTAAGTTAGCTGTAGATTTGCTTAACTGCTGCTTCAAACACAGGTACAAAAATCCATCCAGCAAAGAGAAATGGACTTAGAAAGCTGACCTAAGTGAGCTGTGTATCTGTGTATTTGGAAAAACAAACAACGACAACAAAAACCAACCAAAAAAACCCCCAACCAAAAACCAAAAAACCCAAACAAACAAAACACAACAAACAAAAAAAAACCCCACCGTAAAAAACTAATCGGGTGGCTTTCTTCAATATCCAAACAGAGGACCTGGAACAATTTGGGTGAGGCATTGGAGTAAAAATAAACAGGAAGGATTTAATGCTGGGAAGAATGTGCTTTTTTTGTCTAACAACAATAGATTTTTCAAACAAGATGAAGGGATCCAGTCATTCTAATTAGCACTGATTGACTTTCTCTCCCAGAGGGATTATATCCAAGCTCTGTGGTGGGTACAACTGCGCTTTGCTCTCTCCTGTCGGTGGCTGGGACACTGGAGCAGACCAATACAACACGAAGTGGGACAGACCTGAATGGAGGTGGTGAATCGGTTTGGAATCAAAGCATTCAAGAAACAGGGAAAAGAGGAAACAAGTGGCTTGTTTTGAAGCACATGTGAACTTGTGCAGGGCTCACACAAGCTGTCAGAGTGCCTTGTACTCGTCTTTCACATGGGGTGTGTGTGACAAGGCCCTTCAGTGGCACCTGCAGCCCACGGCAGCTGTTCTGGCCTCTCCTTAGTGTGCGATCCCTGTGAGATGTGCGGTGCTGCTGCACGAGCGCTGGTTTGTTTTCAGACACAGTTGTACATGGCTGTGTCTGCCTTCTCTTGTCACCCCCACATCAGCACCACGGGCAGGTTCCAAGGCTCAGTGTTGCCACGGGATCAGCTCTCCCATGATTATGTGAGGGATCAGCGTGATCGGCTGTCACTGATTTCACTGACATCTGTCCCCACAGCGAGACAAGCTGCAACATGAATTATTGAAGACATACACATGCAGATCTGTGTCATGATTACACCAAACAATGCGCTTTGCCACTCTCCGGAGAGCAGGGAGAGCTGTGTGGGCAGCTGCTTTAACCCTTTCTGACAATCTGTTACCAGCTTCCCAGCACAGGAACTTTGCAGGGGTCTGGGACAGTTGGGCAGCCTCAGTCCTCACTCCCTGTGCTGAGTTGCTGATGCAGAATTACTGTCTGGAAAAGTCTGCCTCTCTGCAAGGCTTTGCAAAACAAGGCATTTGAATCTTAGTAGGAGAGCTTGGTCTCGCAACAGGCAGAGAATAGTGGACCTGATCCAGAAAAAGACTTGTTTAGTTTAACCCTCAGTGAAGGAGGGCTTAAAACCTCATCATTAAGCATGACTGAGACTTGAAATACTTTGGGGCTCCGAGTGCTTCCGTCACTGCGTGGCGGTCTGAGGAACAGGGTTAGGAAACAGTCTTAGAAAACAATAATGAATGTGCTGACTTGAGTCACTGGGTGGAACACACACTGTGCTACACTGCAGCCATTTATGTTTGCTTGGTTTAATACCATGTGTGATTAAGACAGTCTGATACCTCAGGTCCTTTTGTCAAGGATAAACCAGTAGACATTTGAGTCTCAAACTACTTGTCCTGTGAAAAGTGCTTTGAGTCACGCTGCCTTTTGTATCCCGTAGTTGAGTGAGCAACTTCTGACTCTGGGTAAATTTATGGTTAAGATGAAGCCTTTTTCCATTTTGCTGCGACTTCAGCACAGATTTAAGTGAAGCAGACACATAGAGGCCCACTCTGCTGACTGTGGAGGTTGGGGCGGAGGGGACCACTGTGGGATCCAAGTTCCTCTGCTTCACTGACCTTCTGAGTGAGCTTCATAATTCAAGGGCTATTTACAGCTGTGACTCCAGCAGTTTTCATCACCATATCCGATGAACCTTTTCTCTGCTGGTTTTAGCTTACAGAAATGACCCATTTTGGTGGGTTTTGCTGCCTGCTTAGTGTGGTTGTTGGTTACTCTGTATTGGTTTGTAATGACTGGACTTTGTTGGATGATTTTTTTAATCTCACTGTTTTCTGCTCCTATACAATAGATACTGATTCAGCAAAGACTTAATATGTCTCAAACACTGTCAAAAGAGAGGATGAGCTCCCCCAAAGGGCTTAGCAGGAGTCAGATGTGGCCTTCACCTTGTTGCACAAGTAATTATAATGGAGACGCTTGGTAGGGTCATGCATCCACAGCCGTGAATGTTTGGAGCTTTGGGGGAATGGATTATTTGCTCTAAATATACTCCAAGTAATTGTACAGCTCATATCCAGCAGGTCAGGATTACAAATTTCATTACAGATTTCAGAGATTGGAAGCCTTTATACAATTACCCTAAGTCCAACTAAGAGGTAAAATCATTTCTTCGAGATGGCCTAGGAGGGGAATACTGATCTGATATGACTTTCCTTAGGCTTCAATTTCATTAGGAAAATAAGAATCCTCTTTCATTTCATCTGGGTTTGATATACCCTGAGACATATGGCATATCAGGTGTGATATATGGTTGGAGCCTTTTCTTCCACGTCTTAAAGCTGTGCAGGTCAATATCGTTTGGGCCTCTGCTTGCTTATTTCTGAACAACTTCGTGACTGCTGGCTAAGGGCGTCTCTTGTGAAAAGCCTTGTGAGGCTGGGGAAATGCTGCAGCCGAGTTGCAGGAGGATGTCTGTACGTGAGACCAAATTGTCAGCATATGGCCTAGGAGGTGAGGGTTGATACAGCAGGGTGTTAAACGCTGATGCCAACCCAGAAATAACTGGTTTTACCTATACACAGGTCAATCACTGTTTATGTCTGTGTAGCTGGGTATTGATTTTCTGCTTGCAAAAAGAAAATACACTCACTATAAAGCTAATTAGACTTAGTGCTAAGATAGAAGACCCAGAAGGGTGGTAGAGAGGAATAAATCGTGACCTCTGTGGGTTGGCTATGGGCTCTAAAAGTGTGAGCAGGAGGTAACTCTGGGTGCTCTGGGCAGGCGTGTGGCTCGAGTGCAGTACCGAGGTGCTGGAAGATGAGCATGGGCCGTGGTGCTTTGTGGAATCAGGGCTGATGTAGGTGGGAATTGAGACGCGGAAGTACGCACAGCCCTTTCTCTGCTGCCATGGGCGTGAGCCAGGTGGCACACAGGGTTTAAATATCAGAGAGACATTGCTGCTGCACTATGTCTTCTTATCCACATCTGTGACCTTCATCTTCCCTTTCTGTGGCAGAGCAGAGGATGGTGACAATGAATTCCATAAGGTGAGTGAACAGGATTGTATGTTTCCCATCAAAAGAGCAGCATCTGTTGTTGTTAGCACTTCTTGGAACCATGAGTGTCTTAAATCAAACTAACAGTACATTAAGGTTGTTTGAGGTATTAATACTCCATATTTCCATTTTCCTTTTTTTTTATAAAAGGACCTTGCCTTTAGTTTTTCAGGCTTCCCTATAGGTGGTGTTATTTTCCAAAGCAGCAACTTGCTTGTTGTTTTCTCACTGCCGTGCCAGTGTCATGCAGGTGTTCGCTTAAAAGCAGAGCTGCAGTGTAACAAAAGTTTGTGTGTGTGTGTGAGTGGACATACGGGGAACCTGCAGGTCAAATTCACTGTTCCTGGCTGCTGTAGTCAATTCAGCCTAAAACATGTTATTAGCCTTTGGCTTTGGGAAGCCATATGGCCAGCAAATCTGGCCAGAAGCAGACTGAATCCAATTCACAGAAAGCTGGTAAACCTGGATTTGTTGCTAAGAGTGTCCAAATGTTGTCTTTAGTCAGCCAAGAAAATACTCACAGCCAAACTATTATGATAAAGTAAGACTGATTGTTGTGTTTTCACCTGACAAACACAGGTGATGGATGCAAGGAGTGACAGGAAACCACCAGCATCTCTGTCAGGCAATGCAAGTTCATAGCCGCTCGTTCCGAAGTGCTGCTCGGGCTTTGGTATAGTATCAGTGTTACGCTGGCGAGGCTTTGGCTGCCATCCTCTTCCTTCTGGTACCTACCAGAGCACAGGAGAACAGGCAGAGACTTGGTGCTCAGTGCTCTGCTTGAGCAAAGAAAGAACAGAGGGGACTTGGGCATCACCTTTGTTAGTACTTATGACAGCGTTGCCCAGTGGGCTTCAAGTTCTGGGACCTGGCTGGAATTGGATTGCAGTTGTTTTTCAGTTTTTTAACGAAGGACATGTAACTCTTATTATGTGTAATTCCGACGTCTTTAGCTCCATAAGAGAGGGGGTGATTTTTATTGTCTTTCCCTCGTAAGATAATAGTACTCGCTTAAGAAGCTTTCAAAATATTACCCAGTCACTGAAGGTTCTTTAAGAAAAATATGACTGCTCGTGTAAACAATTAATGGTTGTTAAGCGTGGCAGTGTATATTATGACAAACAACACATGCTACATTATGCCAGCTGGTGTAATGATGTGATAATGTCTGACTCATTAACTCTGGCACACAGTTTACGATGCCCTTCTATGACAGGATTAATTGATTCACACATACATTAAAACAAAAATAACTAAACTGAAATTCAGCTGGAAGCCTGGCTTCTCATTTGTCATCAGCCCTGTTGGTGGCTGCAGCCAGTCCGGGCCCAGTGCAGAGCCAGCCGAGGTTTGTCCCCTGACCTCTGTTTTGGCCAGCTCCGTGAGTATCTTGTGAGAAGGGAGGAAGTGATGAGAGCAGCCACCAGACTGAAGGGCCCCTGCAGTGACTTGCAGGTATTCTGTGACTGGATCAAATAAGTGAGTTGAAAGGTGAAAATACCCCAAAATTGTAAAGCCCTTTTTGCCTGAGTAAAGCCACCAGTGCATGGCCTGTTGTTTGCTGTCTGTACAGAGCCAAGAGCTAGTTAATATATTTGTGTCAGAACACTGAGATAAGCTGTTGTTGGGGAATCTTCCCTCAAACCAGAACTTGGACACAAGGAGAAAGTGCTGAGGGATGGCTCAAAGTTCTCCAGGCAGTAGGAGAACTGAATTGGAAATAATTTGATAAAAAAGAAACAAACGAAGTTAGTTTAAAATGGAAATGAAAAAGCTTGTGGCGATGTGACCTCTGGCTTACCTGTCTTGTGCTCTGTGCTAAGGAGGAGCCCAGAGTGTCTCTGCTGTTGACACTGAAGCCGTGTTGTCACTAGGCTTAGAAAAATGATGTAATCTACGTCTTCTCATTTGATAGGGAAGGAAAGAACAAGTTAATTGTTCATACTAAGAAATCCTTGCAGTTGTCTTGCTGAGTGACAGTTTGTAGCAGAAGGAAAGTCCCAGGGCCTACCTGTGTCCTCAGAGCTGTTGGCAAAGGGACAGAAAGGAGGGAGAGCAGCAGGCTAAGTACAGGAACTGTCTGGAAGCCTTGAAAGAAGCTGCAGGTGGAATTGAAAGTTTATTTCAATCTGTGGCTTCTTCTGGCTTTCCGGAAGGCAAAGAAGCTGCTAAAGTAAACAACATGATCTGAGAAAAGAGACTACTCAAATGCTAAATAATGAAAAAGTTCTAAGGAAGAAGTGACATTGTCCAGTAAGTAGACTTCACATCATTTAAGAAATCGAGGTGGCTGAATCTTAATGTTCAGCATGTTCTTAATGTTCATGTTTTAAATAGGTTCTCCTCATTCGTCGTGTGACTTCCATAAGTGGATCATTCCTGCAGCATGGAGCAGAGTGTGAGGAAGCTCTCTTTGGACAGAGAGATCTGTTAAAGGGGGAATGGCCCAGTGCAAGTACCTGGAGTAGGTGCTTGAGCTTTGCTGCTGGGAGCTGGGATGTGGATGAGACCTGGGATGTGAGTCAGACCTGGCTGCCCCAGCTGCTGTGTTTCACTCTTGATAAACATACGCAGCAGTCACTGAAAGTCTCTGAAAGCTCAAAAATAGGTCTCTGGCTCCAGAGGAGTTTCCTGCCTCACAGGCTTGCTGGATAACAGAATTATGCTGTGGCAAAGGATAATCCAGAAGTGAATCTAATAGACAACCTCTGTTATAGGCGTTTCTGTGCAAAAATGTTTCCTGAGTGAAACAGCATCGTGAAAAGCGTTTTGCTTCCTCTGAATACTCGGGGTTGGGGTTTTCCTCTAGTCCACTCTGTGGAAAATAGACATGTTTTATATTTCATCCACCTTCCCTGTCTCCGGTTTCCCCTGAAAATATAATCTCTTGTTTGGGGCAGGTTTATATCCTGTGCTTTTTCCAGCTGGAATCCTGGTGTGACAGTGTTCTTGGTACTGGACTGCTAGCCTTGGTCTAATAGGGCAACTGGTGTTCCTTAAAAATGTCTTCAGCCAAGGTTCTGACCCTATGGAGGTGGTTGGAAACATGGAGCACTGAGATTCTGTTTGAAATGAAGCACTGCTGGGGTTTGTTGGAATGGAGCTACCTCAGGCTTTGTCCAGGGTGTTTGCACTGAGGCTTTGTGCATGGTGGAACTGTCAGAGCATCCTCTCTTTGGTTTGGGTTTGTGTTGGGTTTATGATCACGGTGTCCTGCCTACAACTGGGCAGTGTGCCAGTAGGAAGGATAATCAGACTTCATTTATGATTGTGAAGATAAATGGAATAGTAATTATAGGCAGTATTTTGGCCATTTGAATTACGTTGGGCACTGAGTAGTTTCATGTGTCCTAACTTTCCCTGCCAGTGGCTGTTGATACCTGAAAGAGTTTTCAGGTGTTCCTGCCACGTGCTCTGGCCTGAGCTCTAGGCAAGTCCACAAGGAGGTGAAATCCCTGCTCAACGTGGAGTCGCTTCCTGTGGCTTTGAGTCTTGTTCCACTGTCTGGGCAGTCATTTCCTCTTTGAAAGGCTCTCCTGTGAAAGTGTGCCTCAGGTGTGTGTCTCCATCTCACTGTGGGGAGAGCCCTGACTGGCCTCAGGGTGGGCTCACGTTGGCTTTACTGAATTTCTCCTGGCAAGGGGAGTACTGAGGTGCTGTTGAGTTTCCAGCCGACACTTACTGAGCTGAGAGCTGGAGCTGTGGGCTCAGCCGGCGTCACAGTCACCTGGTGGGACATGGGGACCACTACAGATGTATCTTGTTCTTGTACTCAACAACATTCTTCTGGAGACTTTGCGTTTCCTGCATTGAACTTCTCTGTTGGGTTTTTTTTACTCAATTATGGTAGTAGTCTGACTTTAAAACCCAGTTCAGATCAAGGCATTACAGTGTTTAAGTGCAAACTGAAAACTGTTTCTGCCCTAAAGATCTTTCCTTTAGTAAGGAAAACAAGTAAGGAGAAAAAAAGAGTAATTTATCTCAAATAATTCCTGAAAGTCTGGCAGAGACAAAGATTCAAGATATTGTCTGTAATTGATACACCTTGAACTGGTATTTTAAAAAACCCAAATTTATGTGTTTGGCCAGAAAAATGCTGCATTAGTCTGTGCGAACCCTGGCTGTAAGGATTTGAGTATGGCTTATTGTGAGATGTACCAGTCTCAGTGGGCTGATAAATCAGGGGCTGTGCTTCTGTTCAGGGTTCAGATGACATAAGTGGTTCCATCAGGTTTTCAGAAGAAAGAGGAAAGTATGATGACAAAAATAAATTATAAATATTGCCTCGGTGTGGGGTGGATGCCTGCACACACACCTGTACAGATCGTATAGCATACCTGTACAGCATTGCTGGTAACAGAAGCGTGCATCCTGCCTCATGCAATCTGCTAATGGCCGAGGATGTTTTAGTGGCCACCTTAAATAAAGTAACCCCCTCTGTGCTTGGAGCTTGTGTCCCTCGGGCACTGCAGTGTGCACGCACAGCTCTGAGGGGTTTCCTAGCTACTGCCAAGGGAACAGTATTTCTGGGACTTGTGGTAATGGGGAAGAGGCTGAATTTCAGCTGAAGGCAGCGTCTGATGATGATGGAAAGATAACAATCACCTCCAGAGGGGTAATGGATCACATACTGAGCTGCACTCAGACTTTGCTTCCTCCTGATGTGAAGTTCGTACTTAAGGTAGAGTTACTTTCAGAGGCCCCGGCAGCCCCTGGCTTGGAATTTGTCAGAGGTTTCTCTGTTGTTTGCATCCTGGATAAGCGTGTGTAACTGATAAGAAACAGCCTGTGGAGCTGCTGGGACAGTAAGGACTGTAATGCATGCTAAACACAGGGGCCAAGCACTGCAGGCAATTCCTCCAGGTCTCCTGTAAATCACCTGGCAAAGGTTTAACTGCAAACTGAAGTGGGTATTTAAGTATTCCTCAGCGTAAGTTTATTCATTTTGTTTTGATTAAAACAATTGGAACAAATGGTGTGGCTGTCATTTCAGCAGGAGGCTCGAGTGGGTGACTGACCGAGTTGAGAGTGCATTTACTCCAGGCCTCATCAGAGAGATTACTCATGGGGATCTTATTGGGCTGCATGATTAAAAAAAAACAAAACAAAACAAAAAAGCAGCAGCAACAAATTTTCAACATCTAACACATATAGTGGCCGCATAATGTTGCATTTAGATGGATGATAGTTTAATAATTTAATGTTTAGTCTTACGCGCAGGGGCTTACTCAGACAAACAATTGCTTACTCCCAGGGGATTATGGGCATTAATGTCAAAGTGATAACACAGGCATCACAGCCGTGCTCAAACAGAGAGCTGGAGGATTCAAAGCAGCCTGGGCCTTACAGGAGCTGATTTGTTTTCTTGATTTTACTTCTTGACTTCACTTTTCCTTCTTGAGAGACAAGAGAAGCTGGAACAGCTGCAGCATTCCCTGTGCCTGCAGGTGATAGGGAGCTGGGCTCCTTCAGCAGTCCCTGGTGGGATATGCATGAGACACCTTGTCCTTGAATTGCACCGAGGAGCTGCAGCTCTGGCTGTGCTCACATCCCCAGTCTATGTTTCAGTGAGTCCTCCTGTTCCTCCCACCCTGCCACTTGTGACCCTGCTTGCTCCAGCTCCCAACTCTGACTGCTTAAACGTGGGAAGAGCAGCCTGGGAAAGTGTCCCAAGGCGAAGCAAGGTTCTGCCCTGCCTTGGATGTGTGTAGGCAACACATTGGTCATCAAATGATGGCTTGGTGTCTCAGAATGGGCATGTTAAGTAGTTATGCTTAGTGGCAATGCAGAGAAATTATTAATTAACCAGTTTGGTAATAGAATATACCGAGGTGATATAGCTGCCTAAAGGAGGATCAGAGGGCTGTAATTTGCTGCTATCACTTGAATTATATTATGGAAATGAGCTTCAAAAACTACAGGAAAGTAGAGTCAAAAAATATGGCTGTAATGGGCTTGGGTTGTTTTTTAGTTGCCTTTTTTTCTGATTTGCTAATGATTATTGTATGTCCATCCTTAAAGTCATTTGTGATGTGTCCCATGCTGAGAATTATGACAAGCAGCAAGAAATGAGAAATTAATTCGTTTTAAATGATACTGCACATTATCAGGAGAGAGGCTGCATTTTCAGCCACCGAATGATTCCTAATGACAAGCTTAATCCTTCCATCAGACCCAGCTGCACAAAGTGCTGCACGTCGGCTGCTGGGTGCCAAGGTAGAGCTCAGGGTAGATAGTGTGGCTCAGTTGTTTGAACCAATAAGTAAACGTGGCACGAAGATGGTCTGAGTGACGGAGCACTCCTGCTGAGAACCCAGTAAAGAGGGAAGTGCAGAGATGAAGCTGTGTGATTAGCAAAGGTACATGTCTCTGATGGGAGTTCCTGGGGCTGTAAAGGACGGGAGCTTACACAAATCGGGCAGTGAGGAACGCACGCCCCACCAGCGATGGTTCCCAGCACTCCTGAAGGGCCTTTCATTAGGAGCTGGAGCCAGGCAGGAGCTCCAGACCTAACTTCCTGGCCATTAGGTGATTAAATGAATGAACAGGTGATTAAATGAATACAGACTTCCTTACAGAAGGACTTGTGTTTCTCTATATAATCAAAGCCCACCTTGCTCTGAGTTTCTAGGCTGCATTTTTGACACAGTGTAATGTTTTTCTCTCTGTCTTATTCCACTGAAGAATTTCTCCACCCAGTTTTCACCCAGCTTGGACTTTGAGCAATACAGGGGCTGTCCCAGTGGAATTGTTTCAGCTGTCGTGCTGATGACACAAGTTGCACGCTGCTGCTGGTGTAATGGGATTTACGAGTAGTGATGTAGAGGTTGATGGAACAGTGAGTCTGGTACAACGTACGTTTGCCTGGCTTTGGAGGTCAGTGGCTCAGAGGAAGAAGCTGTTTTCTGGGTTTGAGGAATACGGAGTCAAGGATGCCAGGCTATGGATAGAGCAGCTACAGCTGCGAACTGTGCTCACCACTGTGCACGTGTTGAGCAGAGCAGTCGCCTGTTGGCGGGCTCCAGTGCAGCCTTCTGTGCCAGGTGTTTTAATATCATTCTCATGTGTTTTTGTCGATAACCCTTGTTTCAACTGCTCCAGACCTGTAACAACTTCTTGGTGCATCTCTGAAGGTTTTGTTTAGGCTGGAAATACTGATGCACTTAGACTAATTTCCCTCCATTTTTGCTTCTGAATGTCATGGGAACATATTGAAGGAAGTAGTGATGTTTGTTATGCAGGTCGTCCCTCCGGCTGTGTGCCTGAGCTGCCCCAAGGTGCTGTTGTTTGTCCTTGCATGAGACGTTGGGTGCCTTGGAGTGCTGTTTTCAGAAAGAATTGTTTTACACCTTGGCAGCTGTGGGGATGGTTGTTCCCAGCTGGCCAGGGTCCAGGACTTTGCCATGCCTAAAGCAGTCAAAGCACAATAGGTGTGCGAGAAGCGGGCCATTGAAAGAGGTGTCTCAACACCGGCTGACCGAGTGTCCTGTGTGGGATGGAGCCTCCCCTGTGTGCGTCACGCTGCTGTGTGTGCCAAGCACTGGAGAGGGTCTGCGAGGGCTCATCAGCCCGGGCTGTTTATCTGGTGTAGCCCACAGCTGGCTATGGAGTGTGGGCTCGTGACTGACAAACCAATGAGTTCACCCTTCATCCTCTGGAAGTGGTACCGAGACTCTCTGCATCTCGTATTTTAATTTTTGTGTCCTTCTTTGTCATTTTCCCGAAGAAAATTACCGTGGCACTGATCTCAATGTTAATGTATTCCTGCTTACATTTGACTTCTGAATATGTTATGGCTAATTATCATTACACAGGACGAGAGATCAGAGCCCTGACTGAGGTGCTCGGTGTGGGAACAAAAGGAGGCCAATGCTGCGCCTTGGCTCGAGGCCCAAAAATGGTGACTGAGCATCTTGAAACTGGTGGAGTCTGGGGAGGGGGGCTTATTGGCTTTTTTTTCTCTTAGTTTCATTTTATTATTTTTTATGAAGTGGGGGAGGGGCCAGAGCGGGGCTAAAATTTCCCCTTGAACATGATGTCAATATGTTGGCATGTCTCCTTTTATTAAGATGCCATCCAACTGATAACAAGTCCTGCTGTGTTTTACCAACATAAAAAATTAGACTGGAGACCAGGGAGCGGCAGGTGGCTTTTGGCACCAAGAAATAATCACACTTGATGTGGAAAGTAAAGTAAAAGGAGCCATCTGTTCACTGCAGGAGGACGTGAAAAATCACATTAACATATTGTCACTAACATCATGAAATACACAGTTAATAATAAATTTAGTTATCATGGCGAGCTGCATTGGGTGCTTCCTTAGAACAGGTATTGTGTGGAAGATGTGCTTGCTCACACTCCCTTGTTGAGCTCTGTCCTGGGTGCTGTGGCAGCCCGAACCCTCCTGTTTGTTGCTGCTGGTGTAAGCAGACACTCATGTCTCTGCCAGGAGCAGGGATGGTGTGTCAGAGCTCCTCTTTCTGCCTCTGCCCTTTCATCTGCTCTGCCTGGATCCATCCCTGTCTTCTGACTGCCAGGCAAGCACTCAAGATGTTTGAAAAGGAGAAACTAGAAATCTGATGGAAGGAAGGGAATGAAAAGCCTAGAAAACAAGAGGAGTCATGAGTCAGGTCTATTTGCAGTGAGTCCCCTCCCAGGTCCGCTTCAGTCCTTGGGAAGCTGGTTTTGGATCACTGGGTTCACTGGGCGTTTGGGGATGGGGCCCTGTGTTAGCTGACATTGCTGGGTGCAGCCCGTTCCCTCACTGTCGCAGCCTGCATTTCCCAGGGGTCCCAGGGCTGTAAGCACTGATGGATCAGTCCTCATGGCCCCCCATGAAGTGGGACTGAGGGGTGTGCTCATTTACAAAAGATGAAGATTGAAGCCTGGAAAGGCAAGCAACACCCACGCACAGGCAGGCTGGGGCAGAAACAAGCATTGAATATAATTAATGTCAATCAACCTGGCCGTATGGAAGAGAGATCTTGTCAAATGAACTTGATATCTTTTTTGATGAGATTATGAATCTGGCTGATAGACTTCTCTTGGTACCAAATGGGGTTTTGATTAAGAAACTGAAATGATACAAAGTTATCACACATCACCAGATTAAAAACTTGCTAACTGCTAAGTCTTGAAATACAACTGTAGCCAGGTTCTGGGTGTGTTGAGCATGTGTGATTGTACTGATACCCTGCAGGAGTAGCTTTAGTCCTGCACTGTTACACCTCACAGTTTGCTGTTAGTGGCATTGAAGAAAATACTCTGTGGCTCTCAGCGAGGGCACAGAGGTGTCTGGGATGTTCTGTAGCAGGAGAGGCATCGCTAAAGGTGTTATTGCAGCTCTAGAACAGCACTGAGGAGTTAACAGCAAGAGGACTTGAGGTGCTTCCATGTCCCTGAGGGCTCGTGACTGCTGTTTTCAAGGCTGTGCTTTGTCGTGGGGCTGACTGTTCTGGCAGTCAAGTGGAACTTAAGAGAATGTGAAGAAGACAGAAAAAGATGGAGAAATTGGATTAGCTCTCTTCTGGGAAAGTGGCATGGTCACTCTGTTGAAATAAAGGAGGGAGAAAGCTGAGGAGAGGTTGCAATAGCAGCCAGGGGCTCTGGGATTTGGGTAATAAAAAGCTCTTCGATAAAGAGATGTAAACCTGCAGTAAAAAGACTGTGTGGTAAGAGACTGTGTCTGGAAGCTGGAACAATTTTCTGCTTGCAGGTGCAAGTTTCCTAGTAAAAGGGAGGCTCGGTTTTTCATGGCTTGAGATCTTGGTAGAAAAAGTAACCAATTTATGTTTTCAGTGAGGAAGCAAGACCTGAAAAGTCAACTTGAATATCCTTGTTTTACTCAGTAACCCACGCTGTGACCTTTCTTGAGAGGCCATTCTGCCTCTCTGAAACCCCTAAACAGAAACCTTTTCTTGTTGCGAAAGTGAGTTGCCCGGAGTAGAGTGAAATTATGGACTTGGCAGAACGTTTGGCCGCTGACAGTTCATTTTACAAGTAAAATGTCACTTGAGGGGAAACAGCCACATTTATTGACAGCTTTTGTGTGTTCTGACAGGCCTTTCTAGTTTAGTAGCTCCTTCGTTTTGTACCTGACGGACCTCTCCGGCTGTGGATGCTGAGGCAGATGGGCTCCACAGGCAGCCTGAGGGCACAGGAGGAGGGAGGGACCAGAACTCCGGAGTGCCCGGAGCTTTTTGCCTTTCATCACAGTGCTGAGGGGACCCACAGAGGCTGGCAGCACTGCGGGGGCTCCAGGAGGAGCTATCGGTTCCCAGGGACAGAGGGGACAGTCTCCTGTCAGGCCATACTGGTATTTTAGCGCAGGCACGGGGGCTGGGAGAAGGTTGTGCCTGTACAGCCACGAGCACATGGGCTTCATGATGGATTCCAGACTTCTCTTCCCTGGCTTGCTTGTTGCCTTTCCTTACGTGTCTTTTCCTTTGTGATGTACAGACATCCCTCTGCCTGCACAGGGATTCCACCTGTTTGCAGCAGGCAAGGAGTCAGCTCCTCCCAGCTGACAGCATCTTGCAAAGAGGAAAAAAAAAAGAAAATAGGGATTTTGGGGCCCCTCTAATGACTGTTAGCTGCTGACTGCAGGGGTCAGGTTATTTGGCGCTTGAAGTGCCTCCAGAAGCCAGTGCTGTTTGCAGAAAAGGGTTTGCAGGACTTCACAGTTTGGCAAGTTTTTGTACATATAATGTCCACACGCAGCTTGCAGTGTGCCACTGCCGGAGGTGTCCAGCCAGCTCCCTGGGGTATGCCCCTTGGTGGGGTGCAGTGTTTTAAGGGACAAGAATGATTCCATTCCTTTTCCAAAACATTGCCAGAGCCCAAACAAAGCCCTTTCAGGATGCCTCCTGCTATGGAATAGAAATGGAGTTACAAGGAAGCATTGCCCTGTGTATCCCAGTGTGTTCATACACACTTGGACCCTTGGAGTAAGAGCACTGTGCTATTGTGTGTTCTCATTTACGTAACTAATTGGAGCACAGTCCTTATTATTTTGATGATGAGTCTGCATAATAGAAATCTCCTTAAACGCCAGCAGGAGACTGGGGAGATAAATACCTTTGAGGTTCAGTCCTGTGCTTCCTTCAGTACGGCAGCGTGCTTGAAGTGGTGCTAAAGATTTCAGAACATCTGGCAGGAGCAGGTGGCGGTTTACCTTTCAATATGTTATTTAAATGACAATTTTGTTAAGCCTGCAAATAATAATAGTAATAAAAACAGTCTCACATATATTCTTGTCTTAAAGGAGCTTTCTGAGCTGAGCTATTGAGCTCTTTCTGTTCTAGGCTCAGCCTGTGCCCACTCTCTCCTGCTCTCCCTGTGGTGCTGAGCAGGTTTCCTATGCAAGGTTTGTGCTGAGTGTTTTCTCTTCACTCTGTTGTCTAAAATGAACCATCGTATTGCATCAAGGCTGCATGAAGGAAGGTGTGAGAGCAAAGACAGCTGGAGGTGTCAGCCAGGAGCTGTTGCTGTGTCTGCATATTCTGCTATCTCTTGTATCCCATCCCCAGAGAGAACCTCTGGTGCCTCAGACAGTGACTTAGGCTGAGTTAGTGTCTCCCTGTATCCAAGGTGTCAGTCACTAGCATGTATGATCCTTTGGAAGTGGTGATCTTTACCGCTGGCCTCTGATAAATGCTCTTGGAGCAGGAGCAGCACCTCCCTGTGTTTCTGTGCTCTTGTGTTGGCTCCTACCCGTTCCACAGACATTCCTTCATTTCACCACATCAGCACTGCTACTGCTTAGCATGGGCAGCGCTGAGTGGTAATGAGAGTCTGATGAGTACAAAGAGGCCCCGCTTCCTTACTTTATTAATTGGCTAATGAAATTAGAAGTCTTATTTACAGACGGAAAGCTGACTGTAGCTGTAAACGTGCTGCTAGAGCATTGGGGCCACAGGAGATACAAGATGAGACAGAGAAGGGGATGAATAAGACGCATTTTCTGTTGGAAAAGTCAGAGGGATGGATGTAAACGTGTTTGACCCAGTCAGGTGATGGCTGCAATTTTCATTGTTCAGGAAATTATTTTCACTCTGTATTAGTGCATGAGTGTAGATTGGTGGGATATTGATGGAGATAATGCTTTCTCTTGGTTCAGGTTAGTGGCTTTGAAAATAGACTGGTTTGCAGAAGAGAGAGACCATTACAACGAAAAAGAAATCTGAGGATACAGCCACTGTTTTCTCCTTGGTGATGGCTGTGAGTGTAGGTAAGCCTGGGAAAGGGTACTTCCATGGTCATGGCAGTGGGACTGCACCTCACGGAGAGATGTAGGGAACCGAGTTTTGTCAAGTATTTACTTTTTGGCGCTGCTTCATTACCTCCTCTCTATAATTTATTGTGCCATATAGAAGGAGGTTGATTGCTCCCCATCTCTATGAACACGTGGGTTTCATTTACCTGGAGGAGGCTTTTCAGTGGGAATGGAATCAGACCTACATTGTTGCCTCATTAGAGTCCAATTAAAATGCGGTTTGAACCTAGCACTAGATTGATTATTCATTGTCTAGAAGGCCTTTTTCCTTCTGTGCCTTTAACTAGGATTTCCCATTACAGCCTTGTCCAGAAGTACACAGAGCTGGGAGCTGGGGACTGTGCTGTGGGCAGGGGTCCGGACCTGTGCACAGAAAGCAGGTGTGGTGCAAGTGCTCCCAAGCCCGCCTTCTACACTCACGGCAAACTGGGCATGTCCCAGCTGGGAGTTCTCGCCTTGCACCTTCCGCTGAAGGCTTTTGAGGTTGGAGTCGAGTGTGCCATGAGTTGGTTGCAAAACAATTGGTTTTTATTTGTTTACATCTTTGTTTAGTGTTGGAAACTGTTAGGAGGTGCAAGCTTACAGAGCCTCTCAAAGAACACAGTTGTGTCTCCAGGGGTGCAGTGGGAACGGGACTAGAAATTTTTGGGCTCGCTTGTTTTCTGCTATTTAGAAATCTCTTTGGCATTTAGTCATTGGGAAGAGAATTAGTGGAAAGGACTTCAGAGGAAGATGTCGTTAAGTGGAACTCTGTGCGGTGAAATGTCTGGTTTAACCTGGCTGGTGCAGCACGATGTGGAGTATCTTGTAAAAGGTATTGCTTGGGGCCAAAGGTGCCCCAGCTGGGGTTTGTTTTGAGAGGGAATGGCTCGCTCTCACGTATTGCGCAGTAGGAAACCTTCTGCCTTGCAGCTCCCCAGTGATTTATTGGAGGTATTTAGCCAAGGACTTAAATGGGTTAGTAGACTAGCACCTTCAGGGAAGTTGCTCTTTATAATTTAACTTTGAGAGAGCGGGTTATAGTGCTCTCAAACAGTCGTGTCAAAGACCCAGCAAAAATTAATGGCTCAGAACTAATGGCAAGCTTTCCAGGATGCTGCTCTGATTTATTGAGTGGTGCTAAGCTCCAGCATCCTTGTGTGGAGAGCACTTGCCTTCCTGTAAGGGGGCTAATATTACCTCAAGCTGTTGTCAGTTGACTTGGTGAATTGCTGAGATGCTGCTCCGGGTGTAGGTAGCTGGTGGTGATTACTCCGAAGCATTCAAGGAGCAGAAACCCTGGGGAAAGGCTGATGAGCTGCCCAGGAGGATGATGTTCCAGCCGTGTAAACAAAGTCCTGCCGTCTCCTGGCCATAATGAGGACCAGGCCCCAGCGACAGAGCCCACTTTGCTCTGTGCTGCTGCATCGGAGCTGAGCAATTTGCAGGGGAAAGTGATTGGAGGCAGGCCCTGGGATGCACGTAATCCACTAATCACCACTCGGAGATTCCTGGTGCTCGGGAACAGCAGGAGGGAATTGGCTTTTATGAGCTGAAGGAGACGCTGGCATATGTTGTTGAGGAGAGGGGGAGGAGGGACTGCTTAAATATTTATAGATTAAGGGTACATTGGGATCTCTTCTGTCTTCTTGTGTGCCTGGTTCCCCTACTTCCTCCTGGGGATAGCAAGACACAGTCTCCTCAGCCTTACCTGTGGTTTAACTGGGAAGCGTCCGGTCTTGAGCCTCCTTCCAGCCCTTGTGCTTGCACTGTTGGACTGGGTGGATGTGGAGCCTTGTCACCACCCATCTCACTGGGCTGGCTCAGTCTTTCTCAGAAAATAGCACAGCTGAAAAAACTCAAGGCATGGCAGTCTGGATGCTTATGGAAAGTGAGGGTGGAAGAGAAATAAAAACCAGGTTAGTGGCAGGCAGAGAGCAGCTTCCTACAGAAAGCCCTCTGTGACACCATCCTGTGTCTCTGCCTCAGTCACCCTAGGTAGAGCCCGCAGAGTGGAGCTCTGAGGTTCCTTTCCATCCCTGATTTCAATATAAAGGTTTGTCTTCCTGCGGACAGAAAAGGTGGCCTGTTCATTGGAAGGCTCCTCCTTCGGTGATGACTTCTCATGTGTGAGTTCCCCGACCCTTTCCTAGAGGAGGGTGCGTCTCGTGCTGTGCACAGTCAGAGAGGAGCAGGTGAGATATGCTGTCATGTGCAGAGTGCTCTGCTCAGTCCTACCTATGGAACCTGTGAGGGAGACAGAAAAGGCCGGGGAAGAAGGAGCTCTCGGCTACCTCCCCTGTTCAGTTGGAGCCGCCCAACGTGGGGGCAGCAGTAGAGGAACAGTGCTCCACGTAGGAGTTGGAGGCTGGAGGAGATGCCTCTCTGCTGCCAGAGGCAGCTGTGAGGCAGTGAGAACGATGTCGGTGAGCAAGGTGCCTGGAGGAGCCCTTCCTGTGTGGACAACGACTGTGGTACTGAACCTGAGGAGCTGTGTGTTCCCTTGCTCCAGCCTGGTGAAAGCTGCGGGGTTTTGATTTGGGTTTTCCCACTTCTGCTGTGCTGTAGTAAATTCGTTTCTCTGCAAGACATGCGTGTTTTTCTCAAGTGCTGCTCTTTTCATCAGTGCTCCTGGAGGATTTTTGAGGAGATACAAATACCATGGCAGCCATTTCAGAGGTGCTGGCTATGAATAGAATCACTCAGAGCCACGTCACATGTCACTAGTGCAGGCAGAGCTGAGCCCCATGTGCTCAGAGCCCAAGTGCAGAGGCCTGTGTGCTGCTCACCTTGTCTGCTACAGGTAAAATACACAGAGAGGCTCAGAGAAATTCTGCCAGTTATCTGTTTTCAAAAAGACCCCACAAAGCTGTGAATAAGCTGTAGCCGGTGTTTGCAGAGCACGGTAACTTGGTTTTATGTTTGTGCACATCCTCAAATCTGTTCACTTGCGTCATTCAGCTGGTTCTGTGTGCTCTTTGGCTCTTTTGCAGGAATTGGTGCATGTGAGTGTGTTCTGTCCTATCCGGGTTAACAACTCTTTTAAGACCTGGTAAAACCTGTACTTATATAAATCACGTATTAAATGGCTTGATATTGGATATGAAATTGCATAAATCAGTTCTAATTAGTTAAAATTGTTGCTGTAATGAAGATCTGCCCCTCAAATCCAGCGTTGTGCACCAGTCCTCGACAATCCCTGTGCAGGCAGCCTGAATGCTTCCAGGCAGCTCAGCCGATGTGTTGAAGGGACGGCTGGAAACAGGGACCCAAACTGGGCGTTGGAAGTGTTCCAGAATGGTCCCAACAGCCAGACAGTGTGAGTATGACAGTGTGCAGCTCTGTGTGGCTTCATGATGGAGCTTAGGGTTGTTCTTGTGGCGGTCGTGGCTTTAGTGACTCATCTGGAGGCACAGAGTTGGCGTGCCACAGGGATGTACCTTCAGCTGTGGGAGTGTGGAAGAGCTGCTGCTGGGGTGATTGAAGACCTGCTAGAGCAGGTTAAGGAGTGTTTCTGTCCAGCCGAAGCATAAACCCTCATAAGTGAATTTTAAGCCTGCTGCAGCTTTAATGTTGTGTTCAAGGGAATTATTTACAGCCCAGTCTCCAAGCTTGGGTTAAAGTTAGTGCTCCATCTGAGATGTCAGTTCTGAGAAACTCTCGCCTGAGTTGCTTCACTGGCTGGCAGTCTGGAGCTGTTACCTGGAATCTGGAGATAGGTGCACCATTCAGTTATCCAGCCTCCCAGGTCGCTGGCCTTCACTGGGACTGTGTCGCTGTGGCTTTGTCAGTGGAAATACTGGAATCTTGTCTGGAACTAGTAGCCACTGCACTTCTTGTATTTAGCCAATGGTGTCACTGCTGCTCCACAAGATTGGTGTTTTCCTGTGGATTTGAGGAACAAGCAGTCAGTGGCGCTCAGCGGTCCAGGGGCTGGTCGAAGCCATGGACTGAGGGCACGTGGCTGCCATGCTCCCCGAGAACGAGTCTGGGCAGGTGAGGGGAGCCCTGAAGATCTGGGGAGGAGAGTGGGTACTTTGTTTTCACTTAAAGCTTTCAAGATGGCTGTGAGAGTGGATGTGGTGGATTTACTGAAAATGGTGACTGTTACATCCCTGGGGTTGTTGGAGCTCCCAGCCACCACCACAGAGAAAGAAGAAATGAGCCGAAAGAAGCCCTAAGAGTTTGTTCATGAACCTTGGAGAGCCTCAGGCTCGTCCTGTCCCCGTTTGCCGGTGCTGGTTCCCTACCTAAGTGGAAGCTCTTGTTGTTCCGACTGTTTTTTGTATCCAGGATGCTGTGTTGCACTTGACAAAGAGCTGACAGTGTGTCGGCAGCGTGTGTGCCGGCTTTGACGGAATTGCCAATGCACGCACTTTGTATTTTTTATAAATGCCAGCTATGGGTCCAACAATAGGATGGCACCCTGCAGTGAGGTTGGAGCTGAGGGGAAAACACCAATCCACTCCTGTTGTAGGGGGAGAAAGGGAAAACCCTGTAAACTAATTAGCTCATTTGGCTCAGATGTCATTTCTGATCAAGCCACTTAGTGCTGCTCTCAGTGGCAGATCAGATGTCTTCTGCATTAAATGCCATTCAGCAGGACCCAAAAGCGTCCAGGGCACCTGTCATCTGCTCTGTGGGGATGCTGAGGACACGATTAACGACGGCAGAGAAACTTCCCCAGATTTAGTTCAGCCACCAGAGTTGGGTTTGTTCTGTCAAAGGGCATTTTGACGCGGTCGACCAGATGTCAGCGAGCTTCAGGGTTTTGTCTTGTGCCTGCTTACTGGGAATTCCCAGGGAACAGCTTTTGTCCGAGAGACGAAACTCATGGAAGAGCCTGAGGGTACAGGCTTACCTGCACCGGTGGACCTTGGACTCTTCCTTACACATCCCTAGGAACCAAGAAGCAGCTAGGTCAGTGTGGGGAAAGGAGGCTGCACGATGCAGGACAGGAACTGAGTCCCTAAAACTATGGTTTCTGTGCTGCAATGAGCATTAAAAGGGACTGATAAACAAGGAGGATGTGCTTTGAAAAATGGATGAATGAAGTCCTCACCAGTGACTTCAAGAGCACTCAGGGTGTTTGTGTGATTCAAGTGTGTTGACATTTGACTCGGAATGACATGGTATAAAACCATGTGGTTCAATTTTTGCTTTTTCCTCGCCTTTGTACTGAGGAAGCATTTCTCCTTCCAGGATTTTTTCACTGTTAACGGTGAAAAGGGTTAAGAGAACAGGCAAAAATAAATGATCAAGTGAGAGGCGTTATTTGGACTCTGGTCTGAGATGATTTGTTTTCATTTTGGTAGTTCTTAGGGATTGCAGGTAGGTTGGCATGTGTGCTTAAAAGAGCACGTGAGCCATGGGGATCTGCTGGTCACTCTACCAGGAGTCTCAGTAGGTGTTTTATTGTGATAGAGGAACAATTTGGAAAGAACAGCACAGAGGTGAATTTCTCAGAAGGATGCTGAGGAGACAACATCAGAAGGATGCAGACAGATGTAGTGCTTCCCTAACCACTGCTGTGTGTTTGTACCAGTGCTTCTGAGATAGCTGCAGGTGGAAGAGCCCTGGAATGATGATGTCCCGCTGAAGGCAGGAGAATCCCTGCAGAAATTGGTCGAAATCTGAGAAGCTCTTCTTGTCCCCTACTTGAGTGGCCTTAAACTTTCCCAAAGGTTTCTCAGAGAACTTACAAAAGGAATACAGGATTTCCCTCTCTAAAGGTCAAAGTGTGTGTAAAACAGCCTCACTTACATCAAAGCATCCATGTGCAGTTGGTGCTGGGGCGTGACAGCAAGCGTGGGGGGTCGTGCAAGGGAACAGAGGGCCAAGTTCTTCAGTGGTGTTAATTTGGCATCTTTCCAGTTACGCCAGGGGTGTTATGCTGGCTTACACCAACTGAAAATATGGTCCAGATGATCTTCATGAGAGGGAAGCATCATGAGCCTGGTGTTTTCCATTATATTGCACTTTGTCATGGTTTCACACCTGTGAAAATTGTTACAGGATCAAAGTGGAGGTTCATAGGGATGGATACACACTCACAAGTGCAGAGCACTGGAGGGAGAAGCCCATCCATTTTTCCCAGATGTAGCTGCGTATTGGTGGGTCCAGGCTGAAGAACAAGTTCATAGCTTTGTACATTCCCTGTCTATCTTTGGGTAATTACAGTAACAGCATCTTGCATACCAAAGATAATCTGTACTGGAAACAGTGTCTGCAGGATGGGTTAAAGATAAATATGACAAGAATGTCGTTGCTTGAGTGACAAACTCAGTGAGCTTTGTTTGACAGTGTCGTGTCAGATCCCACGCTAGGATAAAGTATGTGTAACTTGTGTCTTCATAAACATATGGTACGTGTAGTGGGGAAGGTGATTTTCTGACACGTCTACCTGTGGTGCGCTTTAGTAACATGTGGTGGAAGAATTGGAAATCTACTTGCTTGTGCTCTCTGCAGACTCTGCAAAAGATAAGAGAAATACCACTTCTCTAACCCTTATAATTCAGGTTTTGGATTCAGAAGGAGGAACACAGCTGTTTTCTGGTTATCCAGTTCTTCCCTGTATCTGTGGCTGGCCTGATCCTCCCTGATGAAGTTCCTCGTGTTGTTTCTGCTGAGATTACTGGAACTGGCTGAGCACTGGTCAGCAGAGGGGGTGCATTATAGCGGGGAGGACGACTTGGATTTAACTTGATCGTGCGGGGTGCTGGGCTGTAAGTTGGGAAGATGTCCCTTCCTGGCACTAAGGGCCAGGTAAGCTGATGGCAGCATGGCTCATGTGCAGCTGTGGTGGTGGGCGGCACTCGGAGAGGTGACTGGGAAACAGCTGGCAGCAGGCAGCAGCTCCTGAACTCACCGGGAATAACTGTGCTGGTGGTCAGGGCATCTGAGAAGGGCTTTTCAAACAGGATGCAGTTGACAGCTTCTGGCATCTGTAGGACTGGACAGGCAGGATCTGCTACCAAACACCAAGATCTGACCTCTGGCAGTTACTGGGCAGTGTTTTCTTTTTTAAAAAACAGAGAGGGAGGTTTGCATCTCAGTATTTGAGCGGTCGAGCATAATACAGTGAGAAAGGTGTCAGGATGCATTTCATCTAATACAACAGGATGCTGTAGGCAACACTTTGAAATCTGTTGAAAAGCAGGTGACAGCCACCCATGTAAAGAGTCTCACTTCCCTGAAGTGTGTTATGCTGGGCTGTTGCTATTAATTTCACAGGCTCTGCCTGTGAGTGGGGAGTGAATGAGTGATGCAATGCTGCTACCCAGAGCCACCTTGGCCTCGGAGGTTTCCGGGCTAGTTAAACATGTTCTATGTAATCCACTTAATTCCGTGTGTGAGCTTGTCGGGGGAACTGCCAGCGGAAGCACAGCCATGATGTGCTCAGAAGTGTGTGCAGAGAACAAACTGCGTGGTGGATTACCATGGTGTGTTACTGTTCTTTGGAGTTCAGAGGCGGCTTTAATTCCAATCAGTGATTAGAGCACTTCCTGCTGGATCTTAATATAAATCAAGTCAGGTGTGGCAGGAAGCGTCCAGCTGGAATGATGGGCCGTAGGACAGCAGAGCGCCCGAGGTAGTGCAGGACTGGCAGTCTCACGTCTCGGGCCCGGCTGGGGTTCCATGGGGGAAGTCACATTGCGACTGTCCACACTTGGCACCATTTCTACTGTTGTTTGGTTTTCTATCTCCGTGTCACAGTGACAGGGATGTGAAGTACAGGTGGAAGTAACAGGATTGCTCAGGTGCTGATCGTGTTCAGCACTGCACATAGGTCAGGCATGTGCTCACACATTGCTCCTTGCTGCCTGGGTCTTAGCAGAATGATAGCACATCTGTTCCCAAAAACTGTGTGGAAGGAGCGGATGTTTTGTGGTGTGTCAGCCTCTCCTGTAGGAGCCAAGCGTAGTGATTGCTGCTCAACAGGCTTCAGAGGGGGCTGGTTTAGGACTTGGAGAGGCCGAACTAAGCTCAGCTCCTCATTCACGTTCGATTCCCATCACCGTTGAGTTGCAGTTCTGAATTCCTTTACGCAAAGTCCGGAAGCAGTAACAAGTGAAGTCACTAAGAAGAAGGAAGTTGTGTGTTTTCAGCACCAGCTTCTCGTCTGGTTGTTGGTATAACGCTTGTGCTTTGTCCTGTCTTACTGTTGAGTTTGTAGGGGTCCAGGGACTTTATTTACTGCATTTGCGAAGCCTCTCTGCCAGAAGTGAGGTGTTTTCAGTTTGTGGTGGCTCATCTAGTGGACCTCCACAGCTCAAGAGTATCATTCCTATAGAGAGAGAATTGGCTTTCTAGCCTGGAATGTGTCAGAGGTGTCTGAAGCCCCACTGTAAACTGTTCAGGTAGCAGAAAGTAGCCAGCAATGCTTGTCAGGTTTGTGAACTGCCTCAGTATTACTGCATGTCCTGCCAGTTTGTCTGTTCCAAATGGAGAAGAAATTGCTGGGGTGGTTGCCGAGATGGTTGAGCCATGTGCCATGCCTCCAGCTACCTTCCTTCCGTGCTCTGGATGCTCAGTGGCAAGGTTCCCACCCTCGTGCTCTTGAATTTTGGGTACAAGTGAGCAGTATTAGAAAAGCCGATGCCTCACTGGAGTACGCATGGAAACCTTGAACGGTGAGCGGGTTGGAAATTGTGTCCCTTGGTACTGTTTGTAATCAAGGTAATGAAATGAACCCAAATCACTGCATTTGAGGCCAGCCTGGGATGTGTCCATCCCTCATGGTGTGTGTGCCAAGCACCATCCTTTGCATGCTCCAGGCCTGGAATGCAGCTGTCACTCTCCAGTGTGACGAACAGGAATTTTAATTTGTTGGGTGGAAAGAGTTAAATGAACTTTAACTGAAAAGCTCTATCTCTCCCTCTCAGGGTAGAAAATAGCCAAGGGCAACAGCGGATGACTAATGTGTAGAATATTGCAATTAGTATAGCAAGGTACTTACAGGGATCAAATTAAAAAATTCATTAACGTACGCACTTAATTAAGAAACACTTTTCGGTTTACATGATAAATTATGACACCTATTAAATCTTCTCGTACAAGCTTTAATGGCTTCTTTGCTCCTGGGCAGAGAACTATTGCCTTTGAGGCCCCCCAAGCTCCCCCAAGGACCACGGCACTGGTTACTCGGGTGTCACAAACAACACTGATCCCTGGGAGGTCCAGGCCCAGCTTTGCTGGAACTCACTGAAAGTCCAGGAACCAGCCTGGGGATGAGAGATGCAGGACAAGTGATCAGATGAACAAGAGATGACCTTGAGAGTAAAGAAAGAACCAAGAGAGCAAAGCGTTGAGGAGGGTCCAAGTGAGGCAGCGGGATCCAGTGAGGAGCTGGCCCCTAGGCATGTCCCTGTGTGACTGGGCTGGAGTCTGCCCAGCCTGGCTGGTGGTGTCAGGAGTATGGGAGAGTTTCCTAAGGCAGGATCTTCAGCTGCAGCTGCTCCTTCCTGCTTTGGGGTTTCTTTGCGGTTTTTTGGGGCACTGCGACACTGGGGTGGGAACTGGACTGTTTGTTCTGCTGCACTGGGAATGTGATGGATCAAAGGGGCATTTCGGGAACTTTTTTACATTCTGAAATAGAGCGAACCTGCAGTTCCCAAAGCACCTGTTACTGTAGTTTGAGGGGGAATCCAACTAATGGAAACCTGTATTTTGGCTTTATTGTTATACAGCTTGGAAGTAAATCCAGAGTATCAGTTTATAGCAGACTGTTTGAGAGCACTCTGACCTTTAGGAGAAGGGCGTTTTCCACTTCATTTTCGTAAACCTTCTGGGCTTTTACTTTTGATTAGTCTTTGCTTTGGTCATCCAAGATTGCTCTGTAGCATTGGCCAGAGGTGAGTGTGGGGTTAGCAATGTGGACTGACCTCAGGGACACCAGAGGCTGGTACCCAGGGATCTGGGGAACTCCTCCAGAGTTGTCAGGCGATGGTCTGTCCTAGCAGAGAGGTCTTTCATGCTTCTCTTAGTTATTCCAAAACCTGCCAGGTAGATGTAGTTGCTCCCTGTAGTTGTTTGGTTTTAGTTTCACTTGGCCTGTAATCTGCTCTTGTTTTTGGCTCTGTACAGTAACTGGCGAGGAGCACTTGTGCATCCGGGTGAGCATGAAACCATGGCCCAGATGTGGAATTCTACACATGCTGTAATCTTTTGGAAAATCATTTTGGATTCCTGAGCAAAACCTGCAAGAAATTAAGCTGCCTTCAGTCTTCTGCTCTGAACACCTCACCTCTAGAGTGCTTGGTGTCTAGCATCTCTCTAGCATTTCAGGCACTTCAGGTGCCCATGTTACAGTTTCAGACTCAAGTGCTTTCAGAAATGGTGTGTTTCATTTTCAGGTTCTAAAATTAAACTCTTGAAAATCAGACTCTGCTTATTCTCCAAAATGCTTCAGTCAGCCTTAAACCTGTGTTGTGCTGCCAGGGCCTTTCTGGGAGTGGAAAACATCTTTCTCTCATACTGATGTGGATTTTTTCATAAATGAGTTTGAGTTTTGAAATGATGATTGAGGACTGATGAAATGCCCTCAGTTTATTAACCAGAGCAATTCTAAGTAGTCTAAAGATTTACTGTTCATTAGCAAATGTTTGAGTAAACCTGAAATGAGAACAAGGCAGGAGAAGCAGGAATGATGGCTTAATTGTTACAGGCACATAAATAGAGTTCAGAATGGAGGTGTTTCTCCAGCCCCCAGTGCCTTGGCCTTGTTGTGGAGCTGGACAGGGTGGATACAGCTGAGACGTACATCACATGTGCAGCTGTTCGAGTGGAGGCATGAGACTTGGATACTCGTTGTGTTGGTTGTTTTCTTGCTGGTTGAGTTTTGGTTGTTCTCCTTTGCTCTTGGCAAGCTGTGGGCTGGTAGTAGGTTTTCCGCTTGCGTCTTCTGTCTGGTGTTCCCAGAGATGAACCCCGAACTGGAATACATTTGGGGAGCCATGGGGGCTGTTCCAAGTCAGTGGCAGGGGGACAGGGCTCTGCTGTCCTCGGGAGCACCTCTGCACTCTCTCCCTGCACCCCTTCTGCCTGGGCAGGATCAGGATTCTGTTGAGCACTTGCACAGAGGTCTGCCCTTTCCCTTAATTATACGGATTGCAGTAATCTCTAGCATCCACAGTATTTTATCAACAATGACAGGCCTGCATAAATAAATAAAAATCTTACTTTATGCAGTGAAATATCTTGCTGCTTTTTAATAAATCAATAACTGGAGGTGACATGAGAAAAGCATCTTGAAAACAATGTCTGAGGTGATGTGGAAGGCACTAGATTATCTGAAGTAGTGATTTTCTTTGTGGATTGTTTGGTTTGAAACGAGTTCCCTGCTGAGTTCTCCGGCCTGGAATGGCTGCTAGTCACTTGGTTTGTCAGCATTTACAGCTTTAGATCTTTCTTGAAGTGCACGAGGTGTCTTACATGTTCAAGAACTAGCACTGAAAATCACTACCAAATAAATATTCTGGTCCCATTTCAGCTGACTGCACCTTTCTGTTTATGACAGAGGGGAAGGGTTGTTCTGAACTGGGAAGAAACAGCTCAGATTTCTGACTGCGGTTTTGCACTCCTCTGGGGTTTTTTTCACGGAGTGCCAGCACTCCTGTGCGCACTACCTGTGATCCCGTGTGAGAGCTGTGGGTAGTACAGGTGTGAGTCCTTTACTGGTGACCAGGTGATGCTATGCCCAGAAGCCAGGGCTCTCTGAAAGCACCTGGAGCTGTCAGGCTGAGAGGGCAGACCCCAAATGGTGAAAGGAAGGCTCTGGCACCATCGCACCCTGGTTTGTTCTGACATTTCTCTCTCTTGTCGTGTCCCTCAGAGAAGGTACAGCGCGAATGCTGCTGCAAGGACACACGCACCTGATCCAGCTGAGCTCAGCCTTACCCCGTGTGTGCGGCACGGCGTGCGCTCGGCTCTGTGCCGAGTACTGTGGTGGTGGTACTTCCGAGGGGCTCGTGGGGCTGCTGTCCCGTCCTGTGCAGCGGGAACTTGCTCTCAGGTGCACTCTGCTCGGGGCGAGGGCTCCTGCGGGTCTCTGTCGGAAGGGTTCTGGGGTACCTCGGGATGCTGAGCCCAAGGGGGCTTGTCAAAGAGCTCACTGCTCTGTTTGGAATAGCAGCTTCTGCCATTAGGAATCTTCCTGGAGCACAGGGACATGTGAAGTCTGCGTGTGATGGCCTGCGGGGATCATTCAGCAGAGAATGATGGGAATTTCTTCAACACTCAGTGTGCACAGACACACAGACTGGTGCCTCAGTTGCTGTTCTGCAGGTGTGCAATGCCTTGGTTATATCGGTGTGACATTTTTCTGTCCTCTCCTCTACTGAAAGTGCAGGGTTTGGTGTGGGTCTGAGCAGCTCCTGCCAAAGGGAGCACTGAGCACTTGGGAGCTCCTGCGGCAATGTGGGGCTTAGGTCTGGGGGGTGTCCCCTTCCCAGCCATGGTAATCCACATGTGACCGTGTCCCCTGCTCGCCGAAACAGGCCTTGGAAATGTGCCCAGAGCCCCGATCCAGAGGGGCACTTGAGGCTGCTGAGCTCTTCCATTCCCACTGATGGTTGTGACGCCCTTGCCTGATGGGAATGGCTGTGAGTGTGCTGCTGGTGCCGTGCGCAGTCCTGCCCTCCGCACTGTCACATGCCACACCAGAGACCGTTCACCAGGAACACCAGGAATCCATTCTTGCTTGTCTCTGTTGCTCTCAGCTCCCTCTAACCTTCGTTGGATTTCTCCCTGTCTCTCGTCTCTGGTTTGTTTCCTTCATCTTGTATGCACTGGCATGGAATACTGATGAGGAAATATTTGGTCTAAAGCCAGCTAGTCAATTTTGGTTAATTAATTGGAATGGTGATTGGCAAAACCCCAGCCCAAATTTTTGTAGGTAATTTATAGCCTAGGTAATCGTTTACTCGTGGATAATTATCTCTACCTGTAGGTAGCAGAAGGTAATGGTTATGGAGATCCAGATGCATCCCTAACAAATGCAGGCTGAGGAAATTGCAAACACTCAGTCTGAGTTATCTGTTTAATTACGAGAGCTGTGCACTAACCCCATCCTTCTTGGATTCCTGCACCTCGGGCCAGGTGAGCAGAAGTAAGGGGGAAATGATTTACTCTTCCTGGGAAGTCAGCATTGCTGTCTGTGTGTGTGCGTTAGCTAGCACAGATGCGCTGACTCCTGGGATGTCCTTATTTGCTTCATATCAGGCAGCAATGAATCCCTGCAGCTCTGCAGGGTGCGTGAGGCAGTGGATGAGGGGTGATGGGAGAGAGCAGAGTGCTTTGGGTGGTAATCTCTCATGGGGTGCAGCTCATGTTCTTGGCTAATCCAGATGTGGATGTGGGGCAGCCTTTGGCTAGGTGCCTGTCTCTTGGAAAGGGATGAACTCATCGAGCAGGAGCATGGAGCACCTGCTCAAGAGCTGCCTAGTGCCAGAGTGCCAGCCTGTGCGGATGTTTCTGCAGTGCTCGTGGGCTAGGAACACTGTCCCTTGGTGTGCAGCACTCTTGGGCCTGGCTTCCAGTGTCAGATTCGGCTCTGCGAGTGAATTCCTCCTATCGCAAATGAAGGAGGTTTATTTTGGAGGGTCATGCCAAGTTGAAATCACTCTCTACAGGACAAGGGGATATGTTTTGTCTCCAGTGACAGTACTGTGCCCTCTCTTGCAGACAAGGGACAGGAATGTGTCATCTCTTGCTTTGGCACTACTGGAAAATTCCTGTTGGTGTCTTCAAGGGTTTGAACTCCCCCTCTGCTACAAACATAGCAGAGTTTGGAACAAAAGAGCAGCATATCCCAGTGCATGTTAAGTACTTTAAAAGTGACAGCTACACGAGAGGAAGACCAACCAACTGCTGGGATTCTAGACAGCTGTTCCCTTCCACTGTGAATGGACTGGACCTGTTGCTTTGTTCGCCTGAAGCTGCTTGTTGTGCCTGTGGAATCTGCTGAAGTTCCTGTTCCTTGCTCCAGTGTGGAGTGTAACAAACCAAAGCAGAGCCCCAGTACCATCCTGCTGCAGCAGTGGGCTGAAGAGTTGTTTATTCCCTTGTAAAATCCTTTGAGTACATGGTGTCATTCCCAGAAGGGAGCAGGCTGGATGGCGACATGCCTTGGAATAAGAAGCAGGTCTCTATGCTGTCAGTCTAATTTTGCATTAGTGGCAGTATGATTTTCAGCTCTGCCCCTCAAGAAGAGAGCAGAGGCTTCTCGAAAAAGAGGAGAGGAAACCGTTCCATTTTGCCTAGCAACAGAGCAATATCTCAGTTCTGAAAACCAGATTCTACGAGTCCTGTAGGGTTTTTAGCATGCTGACTTGTCGATTTGGCTGCCTTGCTGAGCTGGGTGAAGGGGAGCCCAGGGGCTGCGTGCTCGGGGTGGGGTGAGGGCTGGTACTGCCCCCTGAGCTGTCACACCTGCCAGGTCTCCTTCAGTGCTCACGGAACGTCACCCACCGGCCCCTCCAGGCCTGGTGCAAGGCGGGGGGCTTTGTCAGCAGTGACCCAGTAGTGCAGCTGGGCACCCAGAGCCCTTGGGATCACACACAGAGTACCACCCAGTCTGCACAAATAGATTTACATCCAGGGTTTGGCACAGCCAGTGGGATTTATATGGATTTATACCAGGCACCAAGTTGGGTATATAGGAAAGCTGCTGGTTTGAGGGGATTGCATGTGGCCCAGGAGAGCAAGGAGAATGGGAAACATATGCTTGGCACCCACAGGTACTGCAGAACCAAGTGAGTGTGAATTGCTAAAGCGTAGTTTACATAATCTGGTCAATAATATGCACAGATGGAGACTGAACGTATCGCATGAATCAGGAGATGCTGAGCGCCGTAAGGGATGGCACAGCCGCAAACTGGAACTTTGAGGGTAAATTGAGAAATTATTTTCTATTTACTACAGCAGGGGGGAAAAAACCCAATAGAATTAGAAGGTGTTTGCTGTGGGCAGCAGCGCTGGCCACTGATGTGCGTGAAATGGGTCATGTTGGGAAATGCTGCTATAAAACCAGTCTGGGTGGGTGCTGTGCCCAGTCTGCAGAATTCTCTCACGCTGCCTCTGGACTTGAGTGGTTGGGGGAGTTCAGTTGACAGAAATGGTGCTTGCAGATGCATTTGGATGGATGAGAATTCTTATGTACCTTTATCTCCCGGTCAGTTTTGGTGAACGTTGAGTTAGAGCAGAGCCCTTTCCTTGGTATTGCTGATCCCAAATTTACTTGTCTCGGCTTGAAGGTGTTTCTTGTCAGGGTCGGCCTGTGATATCACCTAGATGAAAGGCCAACGTGTGTGTTAAGGCTTGGACTAGGGCTGTGATAAAAACAACTTTTCCCACAAGTGTTGTGGACACCTCTGCTTTTGCCAACAGAACAGTCAGATCCGCAGTGGGTAAGCGAAGGGTGCTTCTGGGGCAGAGAGTCTTTAACTTGAGCAGTGTTTTGCTGCCTGCTCTGTTAGTGATTCACAGTAGTGTGGATGACAAGGATCAGCTCCAGCCTAGTGGGTGGAAAGGACTGCTGGGCACCAGCACAGGAACCACTGGTATGTTTGTAGTGCGTGGAGGGTCAGGAGTCCATCAGAAACTGAAGTAGGAGACTTTGAGTGTGCAATCCCTTGCTAACATCTCAGCAGAGATGGAAGTTGGCACATATAGAGTCTTTGCTTGGATCTTTTGTTTTTATATACTTTGCCAAAATTTTGTTTGGCTATTTTCATTTTATGTAAGTGTGAAAAATGTTATCTGTTTAAGTTGCTTCTTTGCACTTGTATGAATAAAAAATGGCTTTAATTAAATTAGGGAAGAGCTTTGACAAGTGATTTGTCTATAATACGTACTTATGGTTTGTGGCATTTCAAAGAATAAATAACCAAGATGTTGAGGCTTAAACATTGGCTGCTGCACATGTTCTGTCATTCCTTCAAGGAGAGAGAAGTGTTTTGAGCGTGGATTTAGGTCCCCATCCTGCAGATCCTGCATGTTAGGTCTCCTCTTTCCTTCAGAGATAGGGAAGGTGCCTGTCGGTTACGTGGGGAGGGAGTTGAACTGGAAGCAGCCCAAAGGCAAGGCTAAGCGGGGCTCAGACTGCAGCTCTGTGGACCTGCAGGAGAAGCAGCGACAGCAGGAAACTCAGCGGACTCCTGTGCTAATAAAGCCAAATAACCTTCAGAAGGCTGGAAGGAATTGAGACTTTGGAGAGACTTTGCCACCGTCCCAATGGCGCATAGGATGCAGGGAGAAGGGAAAGTAGGTGATTGGAGGGGTAGGGGAGGGGAGGAGGGGATTCAGAAAAAGAGGTGATGGGTTAACAATGCCCAGCTCAAGAAGGAGAGCCTCTGAAGAAAACTACCTTCCAGGATTATTGCTGGTGATGGGATTTTTGCTTTGCCTTCTTTAGCATTGGCTTTACTTGGAGAAGACAGGAGAGCTAGGAGAAGGGAAGGATCAGGTCGCCTCACCCTGTTGTTTTAGTGGCTGCGTTGACATCGTGGGCATTGGCTGCCCTGTAGTTTAGTGTGTCTGTTGCCATCCCTGCTCCAGAAGTCCCAGCTCTGGGCGCAGAGGAGCCGAGGCAGGGTGATCTGTCCAGCAGAGCGTGGCTCTGCGGCCGGCCGAGAGCCTCTGCCCTGGGCTGTGCATGGAGCTGCTCTGGCAGCCCCGGGCCCAGGTCTCTGTGGTCTCTGTCAGCTGCAGCTCTGCGGGGGCACAGCCCACCCTTTTATTTATTTGTAGTTTTTCTCCCTGACTCTTTGACACCCACCACCTCCCTGCCAGCCTGGTGTGGCTGATCAAGCTGTTCAAACAACTGGAAGACATCAGAAGTTAAACACTCATTATTTTAATTTGATGCTAATCATGTGTTAATGAGACTAATCCTTGCAATGATTCAGGTAATTTGCTTAATGGCTGCCCAGAGTACAGATTACAGCAATCAGTCACATCTGATAAGATGTCTGTTGTGGAGGAGCCTGTCAGGTGAATGAGGTGGGAAAAGACTAAGGAGCAAGATCTGATCCGGTGTAAGTCAGGAGCCTTCTTGTCGGGAAGGGCACAGGAAGGGGAAAGTCCCTCTGCGCAGCCAGGTTTGTGGCAACCAGGGAAAAGCACCTCAAATCTCTGTGCTTCAGGGCTGTTCCAACGGGGATCTGGTCCTCTCCTGCCTGGAGAAGGACTCACACTGCCATCTGCATTGGACAGTGTGTTCTTAAGGTCATTTGGGTCATGCCAGAGCTTTCGGGTGTTAAGAGACACCTGTCTGATCCCATGGGGTGGTCCTCTACCTTAATTACAAGCCTGTGTCTTGATTATTGTCTTTGTGGCGGATCACTTCAGCTGGCAATCTCCGTGGCTTCTGTTGGCAGTGAAGCTGAGGTAGCTCTGGAAAGCTGCTCGTAGCCACCCTGTGCTCCAGCAGGTCTTGGTTGGACAAGTGAGGTTTAACAGAAATACTTATCTGGGATGTAAAAACAGTTGTAATTTAGAGTGAGCTAAGCCTGGATTTAAATGGGAGGATGCAGGTACCCAGTACTGCCGTTGGTGAGATGATGTTTGGGTGCTTGTCAGCACAGCCCCTGTACCTGTCCCTGCAGGCACATAATCCTAAACCTCTGCTTGCCAGGCCTCAGCACCTGCCCCTTCAGAGCTGCGCTGGCTCAAACCCCCCAGAAAACACAACTGGAGACAATCTCTCATGTGGGAGATGTGCAGCCCCTCTGAACTAGGGGATGGGGTTTGCTCTGTCCCTGCCAGCAGCAGGATAATGTGTGATTCCTAGAATAAAGAGCATGATAGCTTTTAAAAACCTGGGTTGAAAAAAGCCACTAATCATGTTCCTGTCTGCAGACTCAGGAATGGGAAAATGTCTTTGGCTTGTCTTCATGATGCGTGGCAGAAATTACTGTTTATTCAGTGGTATTTGGATTCCGCCATTTGTGGCAAAATATGCTGGGATTTAATCAATTTGCATGTCTGCTTAAGGCCCAAATTGTTACAGGCTTTAGGGGGATGACATTGTCCTAAAGCACTCATTTAATGATTTAGAGCAAACAGATGGTTTTATTTTTTCCCATTAGAACCTTTCAGCTTTTCTAGTTACATAGAGATATAATTATTATCTCTCCCTTTGATTAAAATGCACAGTATTAATGCTGTACTCTGTCGGGCTCCAATTGCATTAGTTCTCTGTGGGTTTATTAAGTGCTGTTGAGTTGACATCATGTCCAACATGCTGTGCTACGCGAGTCTCTAGGAATCAGCAGACAGGGAATGCCAGGCACTTGGCATCCCGGCAGGGCTGCCAGTGTGCAAGCGCACATTTGGGGTGTTAGAGCAGGAGGCTGGGCTGGGGTGAGCTGGGCTGGCTGCAGGCAGGGAGTGTTTGTCCTGTGCGGGGGGGTTTGGTAGCTGGCGATAGCTGTTAGTGGTGGCTGCTGTGACACAGGCACGTGTAGCCTGGTTTGGAAGTTTGCAGGAGGTTCCATCCTTTTGCAGCAGGGCACACAATGGCGAAATGCTGAGCACGCGGAATTTGGGATGGAAATTAAGCAGAAATTTGTTACAGCCTTGATTTTTTTTTTTCAACTGATTGCTGAACAGAAATGTTAGTTCTGTGTCGGTAGTAGATGGAGCAGAGGCTTGAAAATCTTTTTAACAGCTCAGAGGGTTTGCCTTAGGAATGCTGTGCAGGAACATCAGCACTGAGACACATGCAAAAAAAGCCCATATGGTTTATTTACAGTGTGTGATGAGTGAGTGGCAGTCTGTTTGTATGTTTTATGTCTCGTGCTGGGTAGTTTTATATGTTGGTCACTCAGTGATCACTTGACCTGTCATTTTTCAGTTATTTGTGAGCACTTTAGGTTTATCAATTACTTTCCCAGGCTATAAGTTACCTTTTTTGAGAGCGTAATTTGTTTATAATCTATGTTTTAACAGCATGATTTGTTTCGTGTTTGTAATTAATTTTGAGCTTTGAGACTAAAATTGCATGAGAAACGGTTATGGAGAGAGCTATTACCTCAAATATTGCTGCTAAGAACTCGTAATATACTGGGACTGTGTCTCTTTTATTACTGACTTGATTTTAGTGGTCTTGGAACTGGGATTTAGGGACAGTAGTGACAGAGGAAACAGGGTAGTGTGACATTGCTACTCAGTGGTTACTGAGAAGAAATAGGAGGAGCAAACCAGTTTTCCTTCAGAAATTGAAGGATGTTGCTGTGGTGCCAATGGTTTTCCTTCCTGAAAAGTAGCTGAAAGTTCCGCCGTGTTCCTCTGGCACAGCAGGAAGGGTTTAGGGAATCCTACCATCTAACTTCTTGGCCCAGTAATTCCAGCTTAACTCAGAATAGCAAAGGAGCTGCTCTGCCGGACAATGTTTTCTTACACATTGTTCTAGAGCGTTGAGCAAAGCCCCCGGAACAACACGGTCAGTGCAGGAAATGGGCATTTCTTCCATTAAAATCACGTTTTATCTCTTGTCATCTTCTTCTTCTTCTTCAAGACAAACAGCTTTCCCTGAGATGACTGAAAGTTTCTGTTTCCTGGAAAGACAAGGATTCCTTTTTTTTGTAACCAGTACAATCCAACAAGCCCAAGGAAATGCTGAAAACGGCAGTTTCAAACATTTGCTGGACGTGCGCAGAAATATGTCATTTCTCAATGACACTCCGTGAGGCTAAAAGCCATTTTTAAAAGGAGGTAGTTCTGTGGTGGGGATGACGTGAGGGAGGCTCATAAATGGGAGTCTTTGTGAAGGACTTTGGGAAGAGGGTGAAAGATGGCAAAATTGAGTTTAAAGTTAAGGACTTTAAAATGTGTCCATTGTTTTCTGCTTGAAAACACAAAGACCTTTTCCAGGTAGAACTGGGATGGAAAGCTTTGTTTCACGTGGTGTTTTTAGCAAGTTCTGCACACTAAGTGGCATTTTCAAACAGAAATGGACATTGATAACAAAGGCATATCTGGAGGCAGTGTCTGTGCTGTGAAGTTAGTGTCTGTAAGAGAAAGTTGAAGACAGGCACCTTGATTAGAAGCATTCATAGATACATATTTTGGGTTTAACATTCTCAGCAGTGTTGCGGGTGGACGTGTGGCTTATAGAGCCAGAGGATCTGGTGTGGTCTTTCTGTGCGTTGATGCATGTTTCTGCTGCTACCAGATGAAGGTAACGTGAATTGCAGAACTTCTCTTTAAGAAGACTTGAGATTTTTTATTAAAATTTCATGGCTTACCTTTTGTTTGAAAGTGCCTTAATTTGCTGGGATCATTTCCCAAGGCTGGTGGGAGTGCACAGAAGTAGGAATTGCAGATTCTGTTGTGGTTTGTCCTCTACTTCTGACCGATTTTCCACTAACTTGTGTTTGGAAAAGCACACATTTGGAATATTTGTGTAATATAGACTATTATCCCTCTAATTCTCTGTCCATCTGTAGGACAAACGTTTAGGCTGTGTGCAAACTATACCAAGTCTATATCATCCATAATATATGACTGTATATGAGAATGTGCCACCAATGTCAAATTTTATTTTATTAAATATAAGCTGCTCTCCCATCTGCGCATTGGAGACCCCATATATTGTTTGCCAAAAAAAAAAAAGGCACCATTTCCAAGCGTTCAATAATTTCCCATGGAACGATATGGAATTGCCTCAGTTTCTTCTCTCCCTTACATAGATAGAACTCCTTGAGTTTTGATTTCTCATTGCTGGTTGTTCCTTGCTGTGTAAGAGCAGTGCCCTGACAGCTGAGCAGCCGCGTGGCCTCAGCCTGGTGCACCTGCCAGAGCCACCTCTGGCTGGGTCCGTGGCTGCCGTGATGGCCGCCGGCTCCAGAGGTGCAGGTCAGGTTCCGTCCTCCCTCCCAGCCTTCTCCCACCATGATCCAGCACTCCAGCCATGACAAGGCCTTCAAATGAGCAAGGAGACAAATGTTTGCTGTAGCTCTTTATGCTCTGGCAGATGAGCTGCTGGGACCTTTAGTTGGCACCTCTCTGTGGTTCCAAAGGAGCCAACCTTGTTACGGCTGCTTTTTTCCCATTGCAGGGATCTCGCACTGTATGTGTGTGTGAGAGCCTGAGTGTCTGTGTGGCTCGTGATACCCCGCAACAGAGATTGACAGGAACCAGAAGCCAGGTTCATCAAAGGCACAGATTTCTGATCCAGAATTGCAGTGACTGATCTGTGCCAACACAGACCTAGACTGGCCAGATAGACTGAACAGGAGGAAAACGCAATGCCAAAAAGGAAGAAGCTGAAACCTAATTAATCAGAAACAAATAAGTCATCCTAATGGCAGCACAGAAGTGGTACCAACTTAATTGGAGAGTACCCTATGTTCTGTGAGGATGACACTGTGCAGCAATTCCACTGCCAGTTACTGCCATCCCAAGTGCTGAGTAGTGAGAACCGAGTGAGTTAGTGCTTCGAATGGGCTGGATTGTGCTCGTTTCAGTTCAAGCTCCCAGGGACTGGAAGTTCAAATCCTGCTTGTGGATTTTGGCCTCCTTTTCTCTGGGTGTGACGTCCAGACCATGGGGCCTCTCAATCCATCAGTCCTCTGCATGGTTTAGAATAAAGGGAGTGGGATTCAGGGAGATGAGATGGATGTGATGGCGTGATAATGTGGTGTGTTCACCAGGGAAACAGGACAGGAGCTGGCTGCTGTCTGAGGCACACCTCGGAAATTTGGGGCATGACAGGAACTGAAAACAGGTGCTTTTTCACCACAGAAGGGGAGGAGGTGTGTGAAGCATGAGAACAAGTTACCAAAGGTCCCAGTGAAGAGGAGATGAGGGGAGTGAGGGGAAGAGTTATTGTCCAGGAGATCAGTCCCACCCGGGACTTGGAGAATACTAACCAAGAGGAACGCCATGCAGAAGTGGCACAGCTGCTGTTTCAGGCCGGTGGAGTTACATTGTTTGGCATGAGGAGCAGAGCCAGGCTGGGACAGCGTAGCGGGGCTCCTTCACTGGTCCTCTGGATTTGCCATAAGCCCTTCGTTACTGCCTTGGAGAAATTCGCTTAAAAGGGACTGAGCCCTTCTGAAAGAGTCAGTGCAGGTGTCACGGCTAGGAGGGCAGTAACCAAGCCCATGGCTACCGGGTATCCATTTACTGAGAGTGCATAAGCAGTTCCATGTTCAGGTTATCCTGAGGGACTCTGACAGTGTGTCGTATCATTGGAGACAGGTGCTTGGGAGCAGCAGGTACTGAGAGACAGTGCTGCCTGGGAGAGCTTGGACTTGAAATGGTCATGGTAGGAAACATAGGAGAGGGCAGTCACAGGTGCTGGATAAAGGTAAAGAAAGAAGACTGGTGTCCTGCTGCTGTGTCTGGAATGCTGGCTTTCTCTGGAAGAAATTTGGCACTCAGTTTTCAACAGCTATTAAACCCCACAGATTTAGAAAACCCAACCCTTAAGAGCAAATGCTGGATGAGAGAGAAAAATCACTTCTGTTTCCTTGGTTACAGAAGAACATGAATAAATTACATGGGGGAAAAAAAAACACTCAGTACATTTTGAGTGGTCATTTGTTACAACTGGTCTTGTGAGTGTTTGCACTCGGGAGGAAGAAGCAAGAGCTCTTCCTCTCTGAAATGCTCCCTGTGTGCGGTGTGAAAGGCTGGACAACTCACCTCTGTGGGCAGCCAGGCTGGCTGGGCCACTGCTGGGACGGGGAAGGTGAGCGGCCCCCGCCACTGGCCGGGGGCTTGGGGAGGGGAAGAGGCTCTGGGACCCCATGTCACACCTCAGCTCTAGTCAAGTGAACCTTGCGCGTCAGGCTCAAATTTCAATGAGTTTAGGTCTGCAGCCTGATTTAGAGATCACTTGATTTCCTGCTAACTGGGTTTGCAGAGCCTGTGTGTGACTTGGGTATTTCCATATGGAACTGTTTTACCAAGATGAGGTGTGAATTTAAAGTTCCCTCTAGGAACATTATTTTCTGGACTACATTATTTTCACTGAAAAGTACTTTCTTTGCAGTGTAGTTGATGTCACTTTAGAAATTGTTTGAACGGTGCAAGCAGGCTATTCTTAGTGGAGAATAAGGGATCCTTCTGGATAGCTGTGCCTCTTTAATGATCTGTGTTTATTATGGATGTGCACTGGTGACTTTCATTCAGTTCAGTGGGAATATGGATGTCTGGGTACCGAACTTGCCCTGGAAATGGATCGTGGAATCTGTTAGCTTTGAGTTTTCCTAAGCCCCAGTCCTGTCTCCATTCTAAAAGAGCTGTTCTCCTACAAACTTGGGTCTGATTTCCTGCTGGATTGCCTTCAGAGGTTTGTGGGCAAAAGCTCTTGGTGATGCTACTGTGCTTGTACAGAAAGCTTTTCACCCCAGAGGAGAGTTTACCTGTGTGTACAGCTCCTGCTCTGGAGGCTGGGATAAAGGTCATCGTTTTCAGGGTGATGATCTCAGGCATGGCATGTGTAGAGGATTGCTTTAACCTTGTTCATGACTGCATCCCTTGCACAGTCTCAGAGTGTTTGGGGGATTCTCTAAATGGGATACCTTAGAGCTCCTGCAGTAAGGAGTCCGGCAGGCCCAAGGGCCCCCAGGCAGCAGGAGCAAAGGCTGTGAGAGAGTTAACTTTTCACTGTGTTCCGGGTGGTGAACGAGGGGTCACTGTTCTGAGAATGGAATCAGCGAGGATTCCTTTCAGAAACAGAGGCAATTCTTCAGTGTGGCACCACAGCAAACCCAAGCGTGCTGCCGTACAGCAGTGGCCTCGGGGTCCTCTCCAAGTGAGGAATGGCCGGGGAGAGTGGGATGGACTGCAGCGGCCAAAGCCTGTCCTATGGGGATCCTTTGCCGTGGGGACGGGGAGCTTCTTGGAGCCCTTGGGCAGGCAGTAGAACTCGCATAGCCCTAGGCTGGGCGTGGCAGATTGCAGCGTCAGGGCCAGCTGTTCCTGACCCCCACTGTCTGCGCGGGTCCGGCAGCGTCCCTCGCTCACGCCGCGCTGTGCTCAGCAGCTGCAGCAAACGGGGCTGCTGGGCCTGGGGCTGGGAACAGGGGCTGGGAGGATCCCTGCCTTCAGTTCTGCCATTTGTAATTCTCAGATAGGAAAAGTTAACACACTTTGGAAGAGTTTTTTTCTTTTTTTTCTGGCACTTACAAGTTCAGCACGCTTTTGTGCATTCCAAGCAGTCCTGCCCAGAACGACCACCTGTTCCCTAATTCTGGGTATAGGCAGGCTATAGTTCTTTTCCATATGGGCAGTGTAATTCCATTAAGTAGCAATCCAGCACTCTTTTTTTAACATTAAACCTCGAGAGTTAATCATCCATCTGTGTGTAATCATTGATTCCATTAAGCCTTATGGCCTTGTCAGATTATCAAACATTTTAAACAGCACTTTTTTCTTTTTTCCTTACTCGACAGCAAAAGCGTTTGTTGGGGGCACGATTCAAGTGAAGTTTTCAAGCCATACCCCAATCTTGGAGACATTTACATTTCCCAAGTCTTTTCCCTGTTCCCAGACACAGAGCTAGCCTGCGTGGGGTCATTTGTATCACACACTGAGTCATTCAGGTGTTCCTTGACAGGCAATGCCAAGATGTTTACTTGATGTTGACAACTCCCCCACCCCC
This sequence comes from Rhagologus leucostigma, assembly GCA_013397725.1. NCBI lineage: Eukaryota > Metazoa > Chordata > Aves > Passeriformes > Rhagologus > Rhagologus leucostigma. The sequence goes on from VZTD01005176.1 coordinate 235,155, forward strand.
GAAAAACCAATAATGCAACACAAAACACCCAAACAACCCCCACACGTGCTTTTTTTCCTGATTATTCAACACTCAGGGCTTACTCACATCACGGTGAATTTGGGGGAATTACGGTACTTGTGCTGCAGTCAGAACAGCCCCTCAGACTGATGGATGCATCTGACCCTTATTTTTGTCAGAACAGGGCAACCTGTTGTGCGACGGCACGTAGAGTTTTTAGTATGAAAACAGAACCAAAAGCTGTTTCTCCCACGCAGGATTTGAAAAATAAGGACATGATATTCCTGGAATTAACCGTGTTCTCAAGTGATTTCCTAAATGTGACAGTGTAACTTTGCATAAGCATGTAATTACAGCCTGGTTATTGTCCAGAAATTCCTGAAATCAGAGCTCAGCGGTGGGTCTATTGGGTGAAGAGGACAGAGATGCTTCAGAGCTGCTTACAAAATGCTGAGCCAAGAGAGGGTGGTGGGTTGCTATGGCAGGTAACAGGTGTGGGGTTAATGGCAGGAGGCACAGCTTTTTCCTTTCAGGCTTTTCCTTCCTTACACATTCATTTCCCTTAAGTGCATTTGGTGTCACCTCTGAGCCGGGAATGCAGTTGCCCCAGCCCAGGCACCGGTGGCTCTGTTGTGCCCAGCTGGAAAAGCAGAGGGCTTCTGTGTTGCTGGAGACACATCTCCTGCAGCTGAAAAGCCTTCTCAAATCTTTGATAAAAGCTGTTGAAACAGAGTGAAAGCTAATGGTAGAATCATGCTGGTAATTTTGGGGTTTGGGCCTGTATTACGTTTGCCCTGTGCTTAGGTCAGATAATTTATCCTCTGAAAAGTACATATTTCAGCTGGCTTTTTGATGACACTGTTTACTCAAAATCTTTTTTAATGAAGAATCTGTGACGATACTAAAGTGACTTGAGAGGTGAAGAGAAGAAGTGACCAGAGAAGTGGTGAGGTTTTGGTTTTGAAATATTCTGTGAATTTCAGAATCTGTGAAGTGCTGGCAAAGAATCCAAATACCATGTCTGAATCCAACCAAACCAATGTGATTACTACTGAACCTGATTTAAAACCCAACAAAAATAGCAGGCCGGGGGGGCTGGTTTCTTAGTTCCTTGTTAATTACATTCATTTCTTTTTTTCGGAAAAATATTAGAGTGATAATTAGGCCACACATCATGTGTGGTTGGATAAATACTAGTTACATGTTGAGAAAGGGGGCAGAAAATTGTATCTAATGAAAGGAACTGGTGCCAAATAGTATAGAGATTTGCGTTTGTCTTGGATAAATGCCGCGCATTCACCTCGGCTGCAGGAGGGTGTCGCACAGAGTGCAACGCATCCACATAGCTCTGACAGAGGCCGGGGACTGTTCCACTGGCAAACAGGTCGCCAGCTCATCTCTGGGTAGCACAAAGGCTGTTCTGCAAGTAGTATCTTTGGGAATGTTTAAGTAGAGGTGTCAATTCTTGCACTTTGTACAAAGCTTAGGTCTGCTGTTCTCAGCTGTGGGCTGCAGTCAGCCATCTTGGGGCACAAGGCCACGGGGGTGGGATGAGGGCTGGCTGACTGAGGAATAAACAGGAATATATGAGACAAAAGCCCGGTCTTCCTGCCGTGACCCGTGGCCTTTTGTGTGCTCCGGAGGTTGTGTCCAGCCTAGCTCCCAGTGCCACCGATGGCAATACGGCCGGTGGCATGAGGAAAATCACTGAGCCATGTGTGCAGGTGTCTGGAAACTCAGCGTATTGTGAATTCTGCATGGAATTTCTCATGCTGGTGCATTGCTGAACTGGAGCAATGTGAGGCAGTGCCTGGTAGGATGAAATGGGGGGCACTGGGATGGGCCAGACAGTCCCATGGAGTTCAATGTGGTGACTTCTGACCTAGTGGGAAGCTTGATTCTTTGGCTTCGTGGATAACTTAGGCAGCAGCTTGATACGTTCTGAGTCCGAAATTGTAAAAATGAGAAAGCGTTGGATGTTGCAGTTAGGAAAATTGGTAAGTACATCAGTGAGCTGTCTGGCTGAGGGACTTACTGAAAGTGTCTTGAGCCCTCAATTTCAAAATTGCTGATTTTTTTCCCCCTGAATTTCAGAAGTACAAGAGGGGAAGCAAGTTGAGTTGCTGTCTGTGTCCTTGCATGTCTCTTGAGCAGATAGACGGTACTTGAAAAGAATTTTGAGTGGGTTTTCCCTTGCTTTGAATCATGCCATGAATGTTAGGTGTTACAGTGATAAAGTAAATACCACACATAGCACATGTGTTGTAGGAAAAGCTGTGCAGCTTGTTTATACCCAAATTCTGCACTGGGCCCTTCTCTATGTGTTGTAGAGCCAGGGTTTCCTCATGCCAGCTCGAATGAGGGCCGAGCCACCCAGTCCTGTTTGGAGCAATTAGAAAAGTTGCCTTTCTCCAATCAAAGAGAGGTATTAGCAAAATAAATGAGAGTAATTAAATCTAATTTAGTCATGTAAATGAGTTTAATTAAAAGAAATCTACCCTTTAATAACTTGAGGGGGAAAGGCGCTCCGCAAGGAGTTTGGAGTTTGGTTAAGCTAACGAGACACAATAGCTGAGCTGATGAGCCCCTGCTGTTGTCACCTGCCGTGTGCCTGGAGGGCTCGGGGGGCCAAGGCCTTGGGGTGGGCACCGCAGGAGTGACAGCTCTTCCTTTGGCCTTGGAGTCCCACCTACTGACATTTGTCATACTTGAGGAATTTGCGGAGAAAATCCTCCAGTGATTTTGGGTGAGAATTGGCACACGGGTTGAAGTATGGCATTTTGGGAAAAGAACCCTTGAGCTGCTTTGCTGCTCCCCTGTGTTGCGTCCTACAAGACCTTTCTGTATGAAGCTTTATTAATTCCTTAAATATGTAATCATCGGCAATAAGCTTTTACTGCTTATCGATGAGTCCAAAATGTAGGGAAGCAGTGTGGGGAATGATGCCAGCGGAGCTCCCAGTTTTCCAGGAGTGGATGTCTGAGCCACGTGGCTCCATCCTGGCAGCCTGACCTCATTTTTCCGTCGCTTGGGGGGTGCCGCTGCCAAGGGGTATCATTTGAGGCCCTTCCTAACAGGGGAGTCGGGTGCGGCCCTGGGGTATTATGGGGAAGGACAGTGGCACACAGATGAGGATGGCCATGGGGGGAAGAGTTCTGCTCCCAGCAAGGTGTCATCTTCCTCCTTGAGAGCAGCCGTCCATCCCCTACAAGGTGTTTCTGAGTGTATCACTTGGAGCTTTGACCTTTATTCCGTGTGGTGAATTGCAAGTGATTTTATTTGTCGTATCACTGTGCAGCGCAGCACTGCCGGCAGGACTGTGGAGGAGGTGTTTGTTCCTCTCAGTATAACAAGGGGCCTGACAAAGAGGACTGGAGCCTTGTGCTTTCCACTTGGGAAGCGCCAAGGTGTGTTGGATCATCGGGGAGGGCTGAGGCTGATAAATGCAAGACAAATGCCGGATACTAAGTGCCATGGAGGCTGCTTGGAAGGCGAGTGGCCCTCTTCTCCCATCTGGGATTCCTGAGCATTACAGAGTGCACGCAGAGTGGCAGTCCAGGGCCTCCCAGCTTTGGAGCGGGGCCTTGCGGCTGGCCAGGACACAGCAGCCTGCCACATCCACTTCCACTGGAAACAAATAATTCTGGTGAATGATTCTTTCGGAGTCATTGGTGCTGTCCATGTGTGTCTGCAGGAACTGTTGATTAAAAGGCTAGAGGCAAGTTAGAAAAATGAATCCAAACAGCAGCTGAATGGAGCTGAGCAGAGGTAGGGAAGAGGGGCAGGGGCCACTTCCAGCTCCCTGCCCACAGCTGCTCCCAGTTCACTAAGATTCACTAAGATTGTAAAAGTCATCTGGTTTTATGTTCTTGCCCTGTCCGAAGCACGACATGCACTGCTCGGAGTTGTCTGTGCCAGGGAATGCCACTGACTGGGTCAAGTGTTCCTCAGGGATGTGGGCAGGTGTGCTGGAAGGGCTGCATCAGACAGGCTCCTCGGAAAAACTGTGAGAGCTGCGGCTCCCGTCGGCACAGCTGGGAAGTTCTTCAGTTCCGGAGGCTTGTAGATTTGTGTGTTTATTTTTCTGACTTAATTTACACCAGTTGGGACGTGTTTGGCCATTAGCTTCTGTTACCCCTTGCCTGTTGAGGAACCCTGGCTAAATGATGTTCTCGTGGATTTATGCAGAACACTTGTCTTGTGCTTAGCGTCACCACATTAGCCTGGTAATGTGTGCTGTGTGGAGGGATTTTATATGTAGATCAATTGTGTAGCTAAAAATAATTTCAGTAAGCCCAACTGTATGTATCAGGCCCAACTATAGCCATTAAGTGATTTTTTAATTTCTGTTTTTCCTTTGATTATAGCTTTTTGACAACAGTTGGTAACTGCAGCATCCTATCGTATGTTTTCTCTTTCATGGTCTTTTGATTTTCTGAAATAATCTCATAAAACACTTCATTTCTTCTTCAATAATAGCGAGCATTCTGCAGCTGGAATTTCAAGTGCTGGTTCAGATCAGCATGTACATTTTGATGGGATGAAGCAGCTTCTAAAGAGTTAGCGCTGATTTTAATAACCAGTTCTTGGGTTCAGCTCCACTCCTGACGCCGTCTGCCAAATTTCCTTTCCCTTACAGGCAAATCCTTGTCCAGGTGGACACTTCCACCACCTAAGTCCCTTCCCAGCCAGCTGCAGAGACTGTCTTTAAAGCAAAGAAAATTAACATGAAAATCTAAACGTCTGGTTTGGGTTGAGCAAGAGGGAGAGTGGTTGCTATTGGAGGTGTTCACCAAAAAAGATCACTGAATTTGGATTCCTTCCTTCCTTCACTGCTCTTTGACTTGGATCAAAGCAGTTTTTTTAGGAATTGCTGTTCTGAAGGCTAAATTAAATTCAGACAGCTTTTTAAATGATGCTCTGCACTGGTTATTTGCTTTGACTTGGCTGAAATTAAAACTTCTTTTATCTGCAAATTATTTGCTTCTTCAGGGTTTTGTCCAAGCTGGTTCATCAGCACAGCAAGAGTAGTTTGAGCTGTCAGGGCTCCACTGGGTTTACTGAGGTTTGCCAGCCCGAAAGAAATGCAGCCAAACCATCAAAGTAAAATTAAAAGAAAAGCTTGGGAACCAAGGTACTGGAATCAGTCAGTTGCTAGAAGGAGTTGTCTGAGGTCTAAGCCATGGGACTCAGCAGGGTTTTGTAGGCATTGTGCTGCATGGTGATGGTGTTACTTGTCTCAGCCTCTTCTGGTGGCTGGACTGGTGCTGGAAATGCAGGGGCTGTGCTCTGCAGCACCCGAGGAGCTGCTGGAATGGGGCTTTGCCAAAAGTACCTGGAAACTGCGTGGAAATGTGCATGGACATTCCTCACGCTTGTGTCCATCTCGAGCTCTTTTCCTCCTTGCCACAAGGCCAAACCCTCAGCAGTGCAACCCAGGGAGCAGGGCATGCACAGGCTCTCCAGGCGGTGTCTGCTGCAGGGCTCAGCACTGCCACTGATGTTATTTCACTCAAGTATCCTCCATCCTGGGCAGAAGTACTGCTGCAGAGCTTCCTGCAGCTGCCCCAGCCTTGCTGGGCACTGTAGCTGTGGGAGCTGCCCTGGGATGCTCCAAGAACAGCCACCACTGTGGATACGGAAATGGATGGGCACCAGCCTCGACTCTGCCGGTTCTGAGAGCTGCCTCCTTCCTCCCAGCAGTCGAGTGCTTCTCTCAGGCACCACATGTGTGTAAAGGCAGAGTTGGGCAGTGATGGCAGCAGCCACAGAGGGCTATAAAATGAGACTAAAGCAGGAAATACTACTTCTGTAATTGCTGGGGGGAAAAAGTCAAATTGCTGATATTTACACCTGCTGTAACAGGGATTAAATCCCATAATGAACTGCACTACTCTGGATTGACACCAGAGAGCAAAATTTATCCTGCTAACTGGGTGTCCCTCAGATTCCATCAGACTGCACTGGCTGGCTGATAATAGAGGGCTCTGAGCTTTGCTGCTGTTCCTCAGCGTGTTCACTGCCTGCCCGATGCTGAGGCTGCCGGAGCCCTGTGGGGTCCCTGCTCGGGGCTGGGCAGGGTGGGCTGGGGATGTTGCCTTTCCCTGGGCTTGAAATTAAAAGCCAAACACGGTTAGAGGGGGAAAAAGGGTTTTATCTTGGTATTTATTTAAGGATCCTCAGGTGCACCACATCCAGGTGGAATGCACTGAAATGTACCCCAGAATGCACACCGAAAATGCACTCACACGATGATTCGCATATACAGTTACAGACCTTGCAAATTAGCATGTCTGTCAAAGATTCCTCAATGACAGGGTCAAGAGAAGCCCCCGTCTTGAGGAGTGTTCTCTCTGGATGGGCCTATCTTAGTTGACAGGATGTGTTCTGGAGAGGCCTTTGGTGTCTGGGGCTTTCTGACCCCCGGCTGCGAGGCTTCCGAGATGTTTAGTCTCTTGGCTTAATGGAACTTTGGGTCTAAGCTAGTTATCAGACTTGGGGAATTACAAGTAGGTGGGCTAAAAGCACAAAGGATACATAAAAGCTGTATAAAAGGGTAGAAAAGAGGGGTATATGAAAAAGCAAAAAAGCATCATGGCATCAGGGGCAGCTGGCATGGGCAGGCAGGGACCCTCCTGTGTGCTCCCCGGACGCCTGGGCAGATCCAGAACATCTTTAGGGACGCCAGGGTTTGGAAGTGAGCCCTGCTTCCCCTCTTGCCACTTCCCAAGGCATTGGTGGAGCCGCGTGCTGGAGTGGGTGATGCGTAATTGAGCACGGCTGTATCCGAGTGTGTTCAGGGTGCAAAACATCCCTGTGTACGAACAGGGCTTGTGTGTTAATGTGCTTTTCCTTCATGCAGGCCTGGTTCCATTAGGAAGGGAGGCATTGTGTAATATAATAGACATGATTAACTTTAATTGCACTTCTTTGTTGGGAAAATAGACATGTAATTAAAAACCTGACATGCGTTGTACTTTTTTTCCTCCAACAATTTACTTGCTGGCATGTCTTCAAGCAGATATTCCGCAAGGCCCTCACCGCTTACTCGTGCACGTCTCCACAAGTCCAGCTCCTGTCTTTCTGAAACCCCGGCGTCTGATGCCCAGGCTGAACTGTCTAGTTAGCACATCCTGCTGGTCATTCCCTCCTTTCCCAGGAGAAAAAGAGCTGTGGGTCTTAAAATGCTGCTCGTGTTGTGGGATTATTTGCAGTATTGATTTACTGGAAAATGAGATGCTGTTTACTTTCTCACTACTGAGGAACGTGCTTAGTTCTTGCTCAGCATCTCCCGTCCACAGGAGGTGAGGCATGACTCAGGCCAGGCTTCAGTTGTACCAGTTAAATCCTAATTCTGGTTTGGCTGGAGTCAAAACCTCTTTTCCACAGTTGCTTTTGTGTATGCTGAGAAAATCTTTCAGGGTGTCTTAGTACCATTCTCATTTCCCAGAGGAAAAAGGGAAAGTTCAGATAGCCCCAGCCAGGCAGTGTTACCCATGGCTGGTTTTAGTCCTCTGGCAGAGTCCCTTCCCTTTGGGAATTCCCGTCTCTTTTTCCTGCTCAGGTCCCTAAGACAGTGTCGAGTTACTGAACTGGAATGTTGTACCCTGGCTCCACGCTGTGGGTGAAATGGACTGACGTGGAGCAATGTGGGTCGCTTTGCCTGGCAGCACAAGGACGTATGTGAAAACCTGAGATGGTCTCACCTACCAAACACCTCTGAGTGGGTACAGGGCACGACTCAGCCTTACAGGAGCAGATGAACAGACATCTAGCACTCGAGTTGTACGGCATGGTTAAACACTTCGGCTGTGGTCCAGGGTTGTAAATATCTGCCAGGGACGCTACGCACATGGGGCAAACTCCAGCAGAGATCCCCCAGGAGAGCCTGGGAAGCATGTCGGCCTCCGTGTTCCTTTAGCTGGGCTGCACTTGGGTCCCGGCAAAATTCCTGCTGTCCTGGAAGACACTGTTGCTGTGCCGATGATTTGTGCTCGGCTGTTCCCAGCCTCTGGGAAGCTGGGATTTTATGGACCCCTCATTCCATTTGTTCTGTTTATCTCTGCCACGCTTTATTTTGTCCATCTTTCCATGGTCTGTGTTGTTTTCTGGTTCTTTTACTGTCATTATTCAAAACATGAATAGAAGTGGATATCCTCTAAGTTATGAATGTAATCAATTTTGAGTCTTTAATTGTAATTTTTTTTCCATAAAATTCTTTTAATTTAGTCTAATATAATGGCACATCAAGCAGTAATGGGTACATTAAATTGAATCATGATGTTCATATACACATTTTATGACACAATCAAATATCCCAATGCATTAATTCATGTCAATCAGTTAATAAAATCAAATAGGAAACATTTCTCTAGTGCTGTTAACTGTGTTTCTCCCATTTGGAGGGTGACAAGATGGTGAGGGCCTCTATATCTTGCCTAGTTCGTGTTTTCTTGGCTGTGTTGGAGTCGATATATTTACTTACTTGATGAGTACGAAGCGTGTCAGTTCCCGTGGCCCCCCACCAAAATCCAGTAATGGGGAGCACGAGGCCCCACCTTTACCTCGTCCTACCCTGGTTCTGTTGGTACAGCCCTGTCCCCAGAGACTCCCCTAAATAAGAAAGGGATATTAGCTGTGAACTTGAGGGATAACTTCTCTTTAAAGATGTCTTCCCTCCTGATGTTGGCCTTCAAGGACAAAGAGCTGCAGCGAGTTTACTGCACACTGTTGTGAGGAAGGAGAAAAGGAAATTTCTTTCCTTAGCAGTTGACATTGGAGCAGTTCTTTGGGCTTCTCATCTGCTGCGCTTCCAGGGTGGGTGCCAGCCGGACTCCAGAGGGTGCTGAACCTGCAGCAGGTCTGTTTCCCTTCGCTTGTAAGCACAAGTTTGCTTTCTAGTAACCGTGTTCTTTTGCCTTGCTAATAGCCTGCTGACAGGTGTTTTACCTTCGGTGTCCAGTGCTGGATGGAAAATGGACCTTTTGTGCTGCAGTTACTCGGTGTGCATCAAAATGGCCCGTAACGGAAGCAGTGAGATACAAGCTTTAAGGGCTCTTCGCATTCTAGGCTGGGGCAGTAGAATGTAGGTGGTAGCAGTGCTTCTTTCTCGTGTAAAGAAAGGACTCATGTCGATAAGCAGCCGAGTAGCAGAATGCATTGTGTCTGGATGCCCCAGCAAGTGTTCCAGAACTGACATTCCAAGCTCACACGTGGGTAGGGTTGGCTAGAGCTGTTTTCTCTCTAGGAAGGGGGGATTTCTGGCTGGTAGGGAAAGGGTCTGGCAGTGATTTTATGATTTTATCAAAAATTCAGCCTCTTCATTGCAGAGCTTCGAGTAAGGGCCGGAGATGTGCACAGCAGCTAACCTGAACACTGATAGCTAAGTGTTCCCCAGGGAAGTTGAGTCTCAGAAGTCAGGGGTGGGGTTGTAGGGATACATTTAACTCGGTGACATCGGTTGGAAAGAACTTTCCATCCGCTGGCTGTTCGTTGCCTTCGGCTCCTTGTTCCCTCCTAATCCTGTATGTCACAGACACCATTTGTGCTGGGAAGGAGAAGAGGGAAGAAAGCAGTGGTGTCTGCACCCTGTCTGTCCATGGTGGTTAGCAGCAGAGTGTCAGGGCATCTCTGAAACGCGCCGGGCAGAAGCTGTGCCAGAGGGCTGGAACAGCTGCTTTGGGGCACGGTCCTTGTAACTCCAAGGCTTGTGCCCAGTGCCTGTACGCTCTGTGGAATTAGAACCTGGCCAGGCTCACTGGCGAGGATTTGAAGAGGACATTTATTGCTCGCTGCTTATTTCTGCCTGACTTGTCACTGGAGCCTGGCTCAAGGTGTGCTGAGCTTGGGTTCCTGCTCTTCAGTACCTCTGGTGCTGTTAGTAAGGAGTAGCCGCTGTGTACATGTGAATGAGAGTGGAGCTGGATGCTGAAAATAAGCAGTCTGAGACTTACCAAGGACAATGAATGTTGAAGGCAGCTGTGATAGTCCAAGGTGTGAAATATCTGTAAGCACACAGCATTTGGACACCCGTTTTTCTGCTGAGTGGGTTGAAATCCTCCAAGCCCTCGTGTTTTGATATCATCTGATATTATGGTTGGTTTGAGAACAATGAGGGATGACAGCATCATGCATCTGGATCCGTGTAAGTGTGTATGAGCAGGGAAGGGAAGGCCTGGCAGGAGCGAGGGGGTTCTCTGCTGATGGCACCATGTGCCCAGCAGTCCCCAGAGAGTATTTGCTTTTTTTTCTCTTCCCTCCCTATAACATTATATGAGAGAAGGATTTTTAGGAATGCTGATCTACAACGTAGGTGGAAGCACTAAATTAACTGTAAGCTCAAACACTGAGCCATGACGGTCACCTCGCTCTGTGCTGTGCCTGTTGGGGTGAAGGTGCTTTCAGAGCAGGATAAAATTCCTTCTAAATAAATAGTTTTGATGCTTTCTTCCCTGTGTAGTTCCTCTGAGGAATGGTACCGGTGGCGTCTTGGCAGGCACAGCTCTGTAAGGCGGTTTCATGGCCCCGTGGTGTCCCCAGAGTCACGTTGGCTGTGGGAAGGGATCAGCACCTCTGGTTTGTCATCTCGAAAATGTCCGTAGGCTGATGGCTCAGCACATTTCCCGGGTCCGCTCTGTCTGATGCAGGAGAAGATGTTTCATCAGCAGAAACAGAGCACAGTTGGTGGCCTGTTGGGGTTTTATTCTGTGCACCACAGTAGTTGTTTGCAGGATTGTCACAAACCCAACAAATCTGTTGCAGGTGCCCGCTGTCAGAGGGCATTTCAGAATTGTCTTGTTTCTGTACAGCTGGAATTGTGCTCCATGCTCCATGCTACCTCTGCGCTGGAGTGGTGTGGGGGAGCCTTTGAGAAGGGCTCGGATACCCTTCACTAGAGAACCAAACTGGTTTCATCATCAGGAGAGGGATTTGAAGCCTGGGAGGAAGAGTGGCGGGTGAAAGGGGCTGAAGGACAGGCCTGGCCTGTGCAGTGCTGGGGCTGGGTTGGATTTTAGAGGAGAATACAGCCAAGAGCAGGCAGTGAAAGCCCTCCGAGCTGAAGCTGCAGGGAGAAATTCAGCTGAAGGAATGAGGTTCCTTGTTTTATTTGTCGAGGTAACATTGCAGGTGTGTAAGTGATGTAGAAGAGATGGTCCGAGCTGTTGGGTAAACCCTGAGACTGAGCAAAGTCAGGCTGTTCTGAAAGCAGGTGCTGCTGCTGCTGCCTTGGTTGAAAACCTATGAAGAGGGACCAGGGCTGGGGGGAGGAAACAGAATTGGTTCATAAGAGGTCTCTGTTCCTCCATCCCCATTGCAACATCCCTGCCTGTGCAGGGTGGAGGCAGGATGGGTCCCAGGGGTGCTGGAGGGAGGGATGCAGAAAGGGAGCAAGTGTCTGAGTGGGACAGGAGGGCTGGGAGGTCCCTGCTCTCGGAAGTCTCTTTCCAGAGCACAGACAGATGCTGCTGGGTTTGTGCTGCATGCGTTTTGGAGTCCAATTCCCAGCCAAGGCTCCCCGTGGCAGTGGAGCGGAGGGTTGTGGAGGCAAGAATAGCAGTCCTCCCACATCTATGGAGCAGATAAACAGCTGCCATGGGGGCTGGGCAGAGCTTTTTGCCTCAGGCTCGGACCCGTCAGGCATTTTGTGGGAGCGTGCCAGCATCCACATTTGACAAGGCAGTGGGTTGAGGTGCTTTCCCTTCCTGGCTGTCCCTCCCCACTGCCCCTGGACTTAAAATATTTAAGGAGCCACATTGCCCTCCCTGGGCAGGATGAAAAGGCAGAGATGGGTTTGTTGGCAGTGGCGGTGCCAGGAACCAGACGTGGCTCTGCAGGCCCATCCTCTCATGTTCCAGTGGTGCCATTCGGGGCTCCGGGTCTGACCACAGCCCCACAGCAGCTGGAGTGGCTGGAAGCAGAGCACAGCACCTGTGCACCTCTGGCTCTGACAGCCCTGTCAGCCCTTCTCCAGGTATGCGAGGGAGCCTGGCTGTGACAGGTCTGTCACTCCATCTCCGGGTGTGCAAGGGGAGCCCTTTTAAAGGGCCTTCCTTTTAAAGGAAGGCCTTGCCCGAGATAAAAAGTGCTTCAAAAAGCACATCCCCTTCTGCCTCTAACCCAAATTCACAGCCTGTGGGGTGGCTGCAGCCGGACAATGGGCCCATCGTCTCTCCCCTTCTGTGGTCTCCAGGAGCAGCATTTCCTTCCTCCTGCTCCAGGGCCAGTATTCCTCTTTAGACTGAAGCTGAGGTTCCTTTTGTCGCAGCTCAAACCTAAGCTTCTTGGCGTGATTAGTACATGTTCTTTATTTTTGTTAAAATCTGTGGGTTACCTGGGAAGAAGCCAACCCAAGGCACAGTGGAGGCACTCTGGATCCAGATCTTCTGTGTTTGCATTGAAATGCCTTTAGGACAAAACCAGTTATTTTCTAAGCAGCATCTCTGAAAATAGTTGAGGAAAAAATTGAAATGATCTGCCCTATCGCCGTGTGGGTGCCGATGGAGAAGCTGGTGCTTGTCCCAAGGGGAACCTTTAGCTAAGGAACCCCTGGCGGTGCTTCTTGGCGCCTCACAAGTCACCTCTCTCAGCCGTGCGATGGAAACACGCAGCCACGCTCACACTGAGCCAGCGAGCTCTGGCGACACTAGAAGTAAAAGAGTCAGAGATGGCCCCCGCCGGAGCAGCGGAGTTTATTGTTACCTCGATGCTGTCCCGAGAGGAGAAGGCCGGGTTTCCGGTCCGTATACACTCACGAAGGGGTACAGGAAGGAGGCAGGGTAATACAAGAACCAATGGGGATAAGGAGGGGGTGGAGTGGGGGCTGGATCACATCCTCTTGAGGGGGACAAGGGGTCTGGCTGCTGCCCAGTCAGGGAGACCGAATCTCCACAGGGTCACAAGATCAACGGGGGAGGCCTTTCTCTCTGAGGGAAGGGGGAGTCTGACACTTTGGAGCCTGTCCAGCAGCAGGCCCCCTCTGTACCTGGGCTCTTTGGCCCCCCGGCCACAACAGCTGCTGATTCAGCCGGTGCAACACTGCCCTTAAAAGGAAGAGAGGAGGTGAGGAGTTCTAGCCTAGCTGCACTGGTTTCTGTAGGGTCTTTCTGTTCTGTCTTTGGATTCCCATGAGAGTGGGATCCCTTGGCTCCAAAGTTAGGGAGCATTTCCCTTACAGTATCCATCATGGTGTGTGTTTGGAATGCTGAGGAAGGAGGAGCATCTCCAAAGACATCACTAATGAAAATATTCGTTTTAAGTGAGAGAAAGGGTTCTAATCAGTCTGCCTCATTTTAGGTTATTAATGTAATTGAAAACACAGTCTACCTAAATCATGCAAATTATATGCAGGGTGAGGATTTTTTTCTGCTATCATAATGATAATCTAAATAAAATGTGGGTTGTAAGTGGAGTTGTGAAAGACTGGATCTGAGATTAATATGAAATGCAAAGATTAAAAAAAGATACGCGTAGTGTAGAGCTGCAACTCTGCTTTTATGACATTTGAAACCCTGATTTATGACCACTGTAACCAGGTTTTTAACTGTATGGAAAATGGAATGAGCTTAAACTTCTTCCTATTAGCATTAGAGTTACAATCACAACACATTACAATGGACTAATAAATGTTACTTTTTGAGTAATGAAATTGCCATCGAGGCCCCGTTAAGTGGAATGAGGTTGTAATTGGAGTTGGGCTGTGCAGGGATGGGCAGAGGCTGCCAGAGTCCCCACAGCATCCCAGACACCATGGGCAGTCCTGGCTCCAGTCTCTACCTATGGACTGCTCCCATAACACCTGAGAACACCCAGATCTGCTGCCGACTCCCATAGAGCCAGAGCAGCCTGGAATCATTATTCCAAGTTGTTTAGGATCTTTTGGGAAGGGGATATGGATTGTGTGATTATGTATTGCCAAGAGGCCCAGGACAGAGCTTAGAAATATGTCTGTGCGATAGGCAGAAATTTCGGGTTGTCACTACGTTGGGTTGGAATTCAGATTTTATTCTTGTAGGGAAAGGTGCTAGAATTGCCAAAGCCAGAGTGGGGATCAGGTGTCCTGCAGTGACTGGAAGTCCCCTAAAATACCTACCGCTTAACCAGAAATAGCTCCCAGTCCATTCCTGAGCAGCTCCAGCACAAGGCAGCATCATGGTGAGCTCCCTCCATTTCGCCACTGTGTCCCGTGGCTGGAGCTGTGAGGGACACAGGAGGTCTCCAGGACCCCAGGAAGGGAGTGCTGCAGGTACCCACAGCACTTGTAATTCCATCACAGCCTCAGGAAGGAAAATGTTTGCAAGTATCCGTGTAAGAGGATCCGTTCTGTGGCTGTTCAGGGACACGGCTATCAATTCCCAGGCATGTCCGTGCATGAGAAGTGATCTGAAATGCTGGAGAGTGCAAAGGAACCTTTGTCCTGGGAACAGCGGAGACCTGGCACTGTCTGACAACTGGGTTCCACTTGGTGACGGTCTTGGTTCCTGTCCCTTCCCTCATCCTGACCAGAGCTCTGGTCTACTCTGTGCTGGGTTGCCCAGGTGAGAGGGGACAAGGAAAGGCTGGTTGTGTTCTGGTGTAAGTCATCCCTGGTTTTTTTCACGATTTCCCATGGCTAGATGTAGTCGAATCAGACCATTAGACAGTGGTGGCCTGTTGTGTTCAGCCAGCACTTGAGCAGGTAAAAAATAAATTAGACGTCACTTACAATTTTCAGAGGTAGTTAGGTGAATTCTGATAAATTTTCTCAGTCTTTGTTCGGGGATGTTCCAGAGTGGGTGCACAGCTTGGCACCGGGCAGGGATGACTTAGCTTGGAAAAGGGCTCGGCCGAGCTGTGGCCAGCAGAGCCAGGGTTGCCTGGCGGCTGCAGGGAGCCTGACCGCAGTGGGCCCGGGCAGCCAAGGCTCTTAGGGGTGCGAGAGGCAGAGGGTGAAGTGTTGTGATCACAAACCATACAGTCACTGCTCTCAGGCCTATTGGCAGCATGTCGTGCCTGGGCTGTCATCCTGCCCTTTCCCATGGGCCCTGGTCGCTAACCCTTTGCCTTCCGACAGTACTTTCCATCCAGACAAGCACAAACCATCCCCAGCTCCAGCTCAAATCCACTGCCATGGTAATGCAGCAAGTCCCAGTTCCTCGGGAAGATGCGGGCTTTTACCTCCTGTGCTTAAATGGGACTGAGCTCAGAGAAGAGCGCCGACAAACTTTATGGGAAGCATCAAATGGAATTTAGTAGTCTAGGCCACTGAGATTCCAGCCTGTGAAATAGAGACTTAATGAGAATAAGGTACTTAGCTGGATGCTAAGGGAAATACTCTGGTAAATCAGGGGTTTAAGGCCCTGAGAACTTATCTGCCCTTGCTGGCAGCTGTGCTGGTATGGTGGAGGATGCTGTCTGGTTTTTCTCACTGAGACTCACCCTATCTGCAACTGTGGTTTAGGACATGATCAAGGGTATTCCAAATTCATTTCTTCAGGAGCATTTTTTTGTGTGCACCGGCTATTGCTCTTCGGACTAACGTCACGGCTCCTGTTATGGAGGGAGGCTGGTGGCTGCTTCCACGTGGCTTCTCTCTTTTTAAAAAACATTTGCACTACAAGGTGTTGGAAGGCCATGCATAAAATGCAGCCCAAATTATCTTCGCGTACGGATCAGCCTGGCTGCATTGATGTCAGTGCTGCTGGTCCAGCCTGCTGGCACTGCATCCTCACAGTGGAGCCACAACTTAGCTCCCAGAAAAGCTTTGTCCCCAGGACTTCCTTGTATTCCTAAATCTTTCCCCTGAGAGCCCTGTGGGGAGGAGGGGTGTCACACAGCGCCAGCCGGGCCTGCGAAAAGGCCATGGGAGCAGGTGGAGAATGAAGAGTAGTGTGCAGCATCTCCAGCTCCTTAGAGGTCTTTCCAGGAAAATAAACATCTGACCCTGAGTTACAGGGAGGAGCAGCAGCGCATTGCTGTCCGTGTGTTATGTGTCCCAGTGGTTTCACAATCCCCCATTTAATAACACAGACTCTAAATTTCATCTCAGCTTGGCTCCCTTTGGTTCCCACGCTGGCTCCCATTATGGTTGGAAGAGCTGAAATGAATTCTAGTGCAAGGAATTACTCCTGCCATGGAGGTTGGACCTCATCCTGCAGTTCTTCCTTGCTGCATGTCCTCCTGTCCTGTGTCACCCTCAGCTGTAATGTCATGCTGCTGGCATTCCTGGATGCATCTGAGGGTTACAGACCTGGGCGACTCTGGCTCCATCGGAGGCAGAGGGCTTTGGGCTTCTGTCTCTCCTGAATTTTTCTCCCAGATGTTGGGGTCCCTGAGGGTTGTGTAACACTCATCAGGACTGAACTTCTGACTTGTTAGAATAAAAGGAGGTGGTTTAATCCACTGCTGCTGTTTGGTGCTCATCTCTGTGTCCCTTCCCTGGATTTTTCTGAATGAACGTCTTCTACAGGCATGTCAGAAATGAGCATTTTGTGGATAATCATTTTGATATCTCCATCAGAGTATTGGTACCCCGTTCCCATTCCTATGGACAGCCCCTAAATGGTGGTTTGTTTGGTTTTTTCAGAAATGCTATTAATTTACTTTGCAGTTGCCCTTCTAGATCAGCATCAGGATGCTAAATTAGATCTGACCGTACAGAGGTTTTCTTTAACCCTTTTGCTCTCTTTTCTCCACAAACACAAGCCAATGCAGTTGGTGCCCTGCATTCACGTGGGGTTGGCTGTTTTACAGGAAACGAGGCGGGTATCTTAGATAAAGCAGAGCCTCTTCTCCCTGCCTTTGTGTGTTACAGAACAAATAATCCATACGCCTGACAAAATTCTGCTCCTATTTAGTCACAAACATAGTCACTTCCTGTCCAGAACCTGGTGGTACCAAGGGTCAAAAGGAGGTGGTTCCCTGTATCTGTATTTCCCCAGAGCAGATGTAGAAGCAAATGTCTGGACCAGGACGGCACTTGGTGCCCCTTCACCCTGTAGCCCAGACTCGCCCTGGCCATGCAGGCTGGTCAGGATGGCGTGGCACTTACTGCGCACAGGCAGGAGGAGTAGTCTTTGTTTGCTCCCGGGCTTCTCCTGAGCTTCTCCTGGCTCTCTCCGTGGCACGCTCACTGCCTCCTCGGCTCCGCTGCCGCTCTCGCTGGAGGTCACTGCTGGCCACTGAGCCCAGCTCTTTGTCACTTCCACTCTCCAGGCAGAGCCTGATGCGCCGCTCACAAGGAGCGGCCTCTGCTGACAGCCAGGCTCCTTGTGCTGCTCCCTTTGGACAGGTGATTGATTCCTCTGTAATACTCTTAAATGGGAGCTGTATTGGGATCCAGGGCTGTCTCCGGATCAGAGAGACAAGGTCTTTAGCAGTAATTGGGCCACCCTGTGTCAGGTGAACTGCCCTGCTTATGGGCCAAATGCAGATGTCACTTGGTGTCACTGTTGGAGGGGACAAGCACAGCCGTGAGAGCGCCACTGGTTTGTGGCACAGGTTCCGGCCCTGCGCCTGGGAGAGCAGATCGTGCCAGCAGTGCTGAAATCATCGCTTGTGACACCGGTGGTCACGGATCATCAGGGCTCACAGGCAGCAGTGCAGGCATTTTTTTGTCGTATGTTAAAATCCAGCTGTGCTCTGAAAGGTGCAGGGCCTCCCAGACTCCCAGCTCCGGTGGCTTTGCCTGTGGAGGAGCACAGCAGGTGCTCTGGTGGCAGCCCTGGCCTGGCTCTCGCACAGCCATGCTGCAGTCTAATGTACAGTAGCTTTTTAATGGTATTTATCCTTTCAATAAGGGTTCCACTAAGTGACAAGTGACAACAAGAGGACACCATGAGGCAGAGGCAGTGCTGACACTGGGAGAGGTGCTGTTTTTCAGGAACAGTGGCTTTGCAGGGTTTTGGGGTTAGGTTTGCACAAGGACATGTCCTTGCAGCCCGGTGCTGCAGCCCCACGGGATGTGCTGCCATAGAAACCTTCCTAGATATCTGCGTCCAAGACACCTGAGCTGGCTGTCACCCCGGCTGGCTGAATTTGGGTGTATCTGTGTGTACATGAGTGTAGTTATCTCTGCGTGTATGCAGAGTGATATAAATCTGTTACATGATCTTGTATACCAGTCTGGAAGAATAAACTTTTCTGGCTTCTCTGGTGAGTGCCGCTGGTCGCTGTAGAATCTCACTACACTCAGTCTAGGCTGAAATCCTGGGGCTGAGGAACTTTGCTCCCCCTGAGCCTAGGATGGTCCCAAAATCCTGCTTTGTCTTTCTTACCTGAAAGTCTTCAGTCCCAGAACTAAAACAAACACCTGACTCATGGAAATAGAGGGCTATGACCTTGGCATGGGCTTCAGCGTGATGGTGTACCCAAAGCAGACCAAAGCAGTGGTTTGTTTGGGCATGATGATAACTATTGGTACAGAGGCTTTAAAAATGGTTTGTGGTTAAGTCCCAGGAGCTGTCCTCCTATGGTTCATCCAGTCAAAAAATAAATCTTCTTGGTTTCAGCTTCCCAGGATTGCACTCAGTGATCCTCACCTGCTCCTGCCCAACCCCTGTTCCTTGTCATTTGCCCACTGCCTCATCACCTTATCCTTTATTATCCACACTGCCCTCTCCTCTCTGGATCCATTCACCAAGGTCTTTCAGGGCTTGCCTGCTGCACGTGCTGCACACACTCGAATGCTGGAGCTGTTTACTCCCGTTATTTCTTTGCCAGTTGTGGTGATTTATTCAGCTCCTCTCAGGGCTGATGGGCGGAGCCTCTGTCAGTTCAGGAGTGTGACATGGATAGTACAAATGGCACTAATGAGGGGAAGTCCTCATCAGCTGGAGCTCTAATGCTCTCTGGTCACTTGTTCTTGTTCCTTGGGCTGCAGGCAAGGCCTGTGAATAAAATACACCTTGGAGCCAGGTTCTGCCCTGCCATGGCCGGCGTTCCAAGTGCTTCCCTCTGAGGCCTGGGAGCACACTCCCAGCCACACCGCTGGGCAGGCAGCAGGCTCCCAGTGAGCACACGTGCTGCTCTGGGCGTTCCTGGCACCCTCCCCGGGCCCTGGCTGCCCTTCCCAGCAGCAACAGGCTCCGGAGCACCCGAGTAATCCTCTTGAGCCGACAGACACCTGATCAGCGGGCCCAGGGCGGTTTTATGCAGGCTTATATCCGATGAAATCTCCCAGTTTTACTTTAATTGCTGTTGGCAACATGTGGTCTCTGATAAAAAACATATTTTCTGTCGAGATTGCATTCATCAGTTGGGCTAATTTTTTCTGGCCCTCCACCCATCAGAGCTTCTTTGGAAAGGGAAACAGCAGCTTGTGGGTTAGCGAATGCCAGGCAACTGAACAAAAAGAGAGAGGGAGAGGGGGAAAAGCAGCTCCGCGCCTGCTGCAGAGCGTTTGCACGGAAAGCCCTGGAAGGGTTCCTGTTCCCCAGAGCCCTCTCGATCTGGTGCACACTCGGGTGGCCGGTTAGGGAGCGTGTGGCCCGTGGGCCCCGTGGCCGGCGTGGACCCGCGCTCGGGGCCCAGGAGGCCCATTGGGAGCCGCTGCGCAGACAGCTTGCGCGCCTGACATGCTGCCAGCACCAGAAGCTTGCCGGGTATTTCTGTCTTGGCAGATGCACGTTCTGTTGTAGAGGTCTGTTCAGCTCGTGCCTGCCTCGTTCCCAGGTAATGCTCATCACAGACGTGCAGCAGGATTTTCGTAGCTTGTACTACGGGGCTTCTCCTTGACACCAGGAAAAAAAGGGGAACTGGTGTATGGTGCAGCTCCAGGTGTATTGCTGTCAGGATGCGGTTTCCCAGATGTGCTGATCCCAGCTCTCCATGCCAGCAGCTCCCAGGCTCTCGTGGGATGCTGTGGGTGACCCTCTGTCTTCATGTGATTAAGAAATACGACAAGAGGATGAATGTTTGGTGGGCAGGCACCCTGGCGCTTGCTGAGAATTGCTGTATTGGCTTAAACCACCCTCTGGGTTCTTGGGAACTCGCTCCAGAGGTAGCAGAAGTGGGGAGAAAAAAAGAAGTTCAAAAAAATGGATTAGCATTAGTTTTGAAGCAAAGCTGAAATGTTTGCAGGGTTTGCATGCTGGTCTCCATATGTCTCTTTTCAATTGCATGTGCTGGAAGGAAAAATGGCAACGTGTAAAGGGATTTGTTAAAAGTGGAGAAAGGGAAGCGCCATGTGCTCCGAGGCTGTGGGAGAGAGCAGGGACCACCCAGCCCTTCCCTCAGAGGAAAAGGCATGTCATTCCAAAGTCCCTAACTTGAGAGTAATGGCTATTGGTTTCGTGTGAAGCAGCATTCCTGTGCTTTCCCCTGCCCGAGGAATGGAGGAGCAGAGTATTGTAGCTGTCTGCTCCCCAGCCCCACGCGCCGCCCAGACCGTTCAGCGAGGAGCTGGGAGACAAATAGCAGCCTGCTCCCTTCAGGGGACGGCTCCCACAGCCCTGCCTGCCTGTTTTTCCAATGTTTTTCGTTCCTACGTGCAGACTGACTCAGCCTTGTGCTAATAAAAGCCCCTTTCTGCCCAAATGCAGGCTTCCATCGTGTGCAGGGGATGGCAGCGCTCCCGCTGACTCCGGGGAGGGCAGGCCTGGGCCATCTGTCCCTGCCGCTCCCGGAGCCACGCACACACCACATCCCGCATATCCCTCCCACAAACCGGAGCTGCTCTGTACAGCAGTGCCTGCGTTTCCTGAATGGATTTATAATCCATCCAATACGGTACATTCGGAATGTGTTACAAAAAGGACAGATTTACAGGAGACAATCTGCCTTCATGATGATTGCATATTGTGGCATTTCTAGTCCATATGGATCAGTAAGACTTGGATAGCAGGCATTTGACCTTCAAAATCATGCAAATGTGAAACCAGACTTCCATTTTTTTACAGCTGGGAAAGTCACAGTGTGGCTTCTTCATCTGATTTGGGAGGCATTGATTAAAATACAGTTTGACTTCAGAAATTACTGAGATTTTTGTGCTGCCTTTTTGCAAAGCCGTGGCTCCAGATCTTTCTCCCTCCTTCCTCACCCCTCATGGCTAAGCCTGACTCATTAATGCCTGTGACTCAATTGATCATTTCAGAGAGAAGTTGCTAATTTAGAGCCACGGGCTAGCTATAAACAAGACTTTAAACCTTTTTGCTCCCGCCATAGTTAATCTGTGATAATAACTCCTGAGAGCCTCTGAAAAGGTCTGAGTGTGGCTTTCTGTCAGCAGCATTAGGGAACTGTACATTTTCTCACTGAGAAACCTTGGCCGTGCCAGATCCAATCAGGGTGTTGGGAGCAGCGTTAACCTCCTGGTTTGCAGAAGAGCTCTCTGGGTTGCAGGGAGGTTCTGCTGGGGCTTGAGGGCAGTTTGGTCTGGGCTTGTAGCGCTTTTGTTGCCTTCGTGGTTTGCTGAGCTGGGCTGGGAAGGAAGGGCTCTTGGTTCTGCCCAGTTTATGCCCCATGTGCCCAGCCTGGGCGGTGCTGCTGTGTTTGCCTGCTTTCACCACCCCTGCACCTGGAAGCTTTGTCTTGCTGGTGGTGTATTCTCACAAGAAATCCTCCCCAAACTCCTTCATTGGAATCATTAGGTTTGGCCAGTTCCTCCTTTGTCTAGTTAAAAAACCCAAACCCAAGACAGCTTATCTTTCACATTATTTTGGCTAGAGCCTGAAGACACAATTTACTTGTACCACATGCTTCCACAGAGCTGTCTCGTGCACTCCAGAAGGAACGTGTTCAGGCTGAGATGAGGAGAATCTATCCTGGCACAGGACAAAGGGAGAACTGGAGATGCCCAAAACATGTGTGGCTTTAGTTTGTTTGATTTTCCAGTGATTCTGTGGGTTTGGATTGGTAATTGTGAGCTTCCTTTTTTGAATTTTTTTTTCTCTAGTTCCTCCCTAGTCTTGGTGCATCTACAGAACTTTATGCCAATTATATATGCTTCACACCCTTGTACAGGGACAGCCATGGCAGGGCTGGTTCTGCAACCCAGGAGAGAGTGTGTCCACGGACAGGGAAAGAGGGAAAGGTTTTATGTGGTCTAGTGTAGTGTTTTTTAAAAACAATTTTCTGTTTCTTCAGTTTTAAAATTAACTCATGGACAGAAGTTTCTGAAGTTTCAGTAATTTAGTGGCCATATGCCACAGAACTGTTTCCTGCTGTGAAATCTGTCATGGACAAAGAATTGAAAACAGAAGGAAAACCTACACTAATATCACCAGCTCTGTGGAGAAGAAAGAAGGAATCTTAGGCTCTGGACACTAGCAGTCCAAAGCAGTAATTAAGGGCCAATGTCTGCCTTTATCAGTAAAGGAGCACTTGAAGGAAATGTCTTTCCCAGCAGAAGCAGAGGGTCCAGATACTGCCGTCAGCTTGTTCCCCACGAACAGAACCACTGTAGTGCCGGGTACACTCTGCAGTAAGGGCAGCAATACCCAAGGCGCGTGGCCTGACCAGGTCTGGGGGTCTTGGCTGCTCCTCGAGATCCCC
This sequence comes from Rhagologus leucostigma, assembly GCA_013397725.1. Taxonomy (NCBI): domain Eukaryota; kingdom Metazoa; phylum Chordata; class Aves; order Passeriformes; genus Rhagologus; species Rhagologus leucostigma. Next base: position 257,622 of record VZTD01005176.1, read on the forward strand.
GACACAGGTTCGGCAAATTAAAAGGAAGAGATTCCCCCAAGACTGTGCAGACTTTATCCCAGCACTCATTTACCTGGATGTACGTTGCTTTGTGTCCTTAACAAATGATTTGCCTTTCCTTTGGGTATAAATAATTCTGACAAAAGTAGTCGGAGAAGGTTGTGGTTGATGGGTTTTCTTTTTCTTTCTTTCTGTAAAATCTCGTTTTTAGAAGAATCAACCAGGGGTATGACTGGACAAAAAATAGAAAATGATAGGATCGTTTTCCTCTGCATTTGCTTAGTTCTGTCACGTTTTGAATGGCGCACTCTATTTTTTGTCCTAGATTGAAGCAAACAGTTGTTTTTTTCTTAGTTCTGCCTGTGAGCTGGCAAGTGCCACCATGCAGTGCTCTCTGCTCCTGCTTCCAGGGCTCCGGTCTGGCACTGCCAGGGGGGACCGGTTTGCCTGGCACCAGAGCCTGGGAAGCCTTTGCCCAGCCCATCAGCACTAGCCCCGGGTAGAGCAGGGAGCCGGCAGCTCCTGGTCCTCTGCACTGAGCCGCAAATGGGGGGTAAAACCAGAGGTGGGCAGCCGGTGTAGGCCCCCTGTGCTCCCGCAGAGGGGCAGCTGGGCAGGGAGTGTTTGTCTTCCCATTCCTACGGCACAGACACATGGGTTGGGCATTCAGCTGGTCACTGTGAGAGAGCAAGTAAATCAGGGGTTTTACAGGGAATATTCCATCCTCAGCCACTCGCTCTTGTGGTGTCTGTTGTTATCAGCTACTGCTGACTGGTAAAGCAGCAGACCTTAAAGATAATGATATTTGCTGGAACGTGTTTGTCAGGCAGCCAGCTTTCCTCTTACAGCGGCTTTTATTCTCCCTAAAGCGCCACTCGTGCTTAACTCCTGCTGCTCCTGCTCTCCCGGAGCTGTTCCCTTTCCCACAGCCCCTGCGTCAGCGTCAGCACGACAAACCTGGCAAACCTGGGCAGGGCTGGAGGAGTCCTGCAAACAACCTTTCCAAAAGCTGAGGCCAGGTGGACGTGCCGATTGGTGTGTCTCTTAGTCATAGGAGTTGCTGGTTCCTGTGTTTATTCAATACGCAGGCGTCAGCTTGTAGGGGAAGAAGTGTTTGGATACCGGATGAAATTTACTGAAACCCTGCAAGCAGAAACTTGATTTTATTCTCCCCCTGTGCCTGCCTCTTACATACACACAGAGATACATCTATTTTGGGGCTCCTGGCAGGTCGTGGGACAGTTACGGCCATTTTGGGGCTCTCAGCAGGCCGTGGGTCAGTTCCCACCGTTTTGGGGCAGGCCATGGGTCAGCCACTGAGGGAGAGGAGATGTGGGAAGAGGTTGTGAAGATGTCAGTAGTGGATCAGGGTGGAGTGTGATGCAGATCTCAAGCTGCAAACAGATACTACAAACTGAGCACCTCTGCAATACTGAGCAGAATCAGGTAAGTTTCTTGTTTCTTACCACATCAGGCTTGCTGCCTGTCCCCTTTTCCAGGGCACACATATCACACTTTTTAAGCTGTTCTATATATCTGTTGTCAGGAGAGCTGCTCTCTGTCAGGGTAGCAGTGAGATCAGTCTAGCTCTTCAACTGGAATTTTGGCTTTTGTTTCCTCTGAAAACCTGCTCTGTCTCTCTCCCAGCTCTCCTCAGGCATCCAAGCATTCTACTAAGTACAGTGGAAAAGGGATTCTTTGAGAAGAGTTCTCTGAGCTACGATTCTCTGTGGAGTAGTGCTGTTGGCACTGTTTTCCACACTGGTACCAGCACACGTGCAGTTGGCATCCCTCACACTGCTGGGGAACATTTAGAGGCAGGATTGGTCTTGGGGAGAGAAACTGAGCTGCTGCTGTGGGTACAGATTAACCTTTGGGTTAGTGTAGTGTCTGGACCATACTGGGGGGAAAAAAACAGTAATTTTCTTCAATGCTTAACTCTCTTCTGCTGGGCAAAATATACCTTGGCAGATTCTGACTTCTGGCTTCACAAGTGTGTGTACATTTTGGGTGGTTGAGTTTCCATGGAAATTCAGTACACCCGTCAGGTTCTGAAACGGCTCCACGTGCAGTCTAGATTTGAGAACAATTGTTAGCTTGTCTTTTTTTTTTCCATGCCGTCTTTTGATAGAATTGGCCCGTTCTCTTTGTAAGTTGTGGAAGAGCAATTTCCTAAGCAAGCAAACTCCAGAAGTCTCTGCTCTCCACAGAGATACATTTACAGGCGTCGTAAAAGTCACTGTGGGAGAAGCTGCAGGACTTCGGGGTTGGTAACGGGGGCACTTCCAAGTGTTCATGTGTGTTTCTGAACAGCTCCAGAGGAGTTGTTCGGTTCCAGTGGGTCAAGAATCCGCATTTTTAGAAGAACCTCAATAAATGTTTATATAATCTGCCTTTTAACAAGTCCTTAATTGTGTATTTATGTGACAGATCGTAACAGCACCAAAGGAACCATTACTGTCTGCTGTGTCGCTCCTAATAGACTCCATGAGGGATATTTTCCTGCTTCAGGTCGGTGTTTGTGCGTCTGAAAGTGAAGGCGCTGGAAGTGCAGGCAAGAATACTGCACCCGAGCTGGGCAGGGAAGGCCTCCACCTCCTCTCCCAGGCTGTGGGAAGCTGTTGTGCCTGCAGAGGGGTTGTCTTGAACCAGCCCTTGCTGCTGGGTTGGGTTTGGGATGGTCTAGGCTGTTCTGCTGGAGCCTGGGCAGGGCCAGGGCTGTGTCACTGTGGGTTAAAGCCCATCCTGTGAGTACCCCCCCTTCCCAGGCCTCGTTCGCTGTTCTCCTGCCTATTACCTCCTAAGCATTGTAATAACTCGGGTAAACTGCCGGGACAACAACGCCGTCTGGAGATCCTGCATCTGCCTGCCTTAATCAGCATCCTCCCTTGAACAAAAATTTTAATAATGAGTCAATTAACGTTCTCAAATGCCAATGAGATGTAGTAGAGATGGGTGGAGGTGGGAGCAGTGTGAGCTGTTCCAGCACTGGATTTTATGAGGAGTCGCACACTGAGCACCCAACTGATTATTTGTCCCACACAGATGTGCCCACCTGGCACTGCTCCTGCTCTCCGTGCCCAGCTCACTGGAAAAGGCCCCTTTTCCAGAGGGCTGTAAACCTTTCTGCACAGGGCAGCAGAGTGTGAGACTTGTCACACACCTGCAGGCAGCCAGGTGGTCTTTCCATAGGGCATGGTAGCTTTGTTTTTTTAAAGGGGGCCTTAAAAATGCAAAAGAAAGCCCAGCCTCTGTATCCTCAATTCTGCTTCCGCCCTTGCCAAGGATCATTTAATTCATCCCTGCCACCCCCACAGATTATTTTGGCAAGTGCCTAATCTTTTCTTTGTTTCTTTGACTTGACCTGTGCTCAGGCAACACTTCAAGTCTTCTTACCACACTTTGCTCATTCTAAACAGTAGCAATAACTAACAGTAACTAAATCAGCACCATAACTTGTGGGATTTCCTTTTATTTCGCAAATTAAATGCAAGCTGGTAGGGCTGAGAAGTGATCTGATATATAAAAATGGCTGGAAGGAAAAGAATGGTCCCTAAATTTTAAGTATTAACATTTCAGTTCCTCCTCTACCTCTCTTCTCCACAAAAAAAATTTTGGTTGCTTTTAGTCCTGAAGAGGATTTATGTAATTTGTAATCCTATCTCCAGCAGGACCAAACAGGTGGTGTGGAAAACACGTTTCTTGTGCTCTTCTGACTTGCTGTTTTGTGCACTTTATTGCTGTAGCAGTGCCTGATGGGCCGAGTAATGTCCTTAATGTCCCGAATGCCAGAGCTGTGCCGACTATAAACACTACTGGATCGCTCCATGGCTGGGGGCATTTGCCATCCCAAAAGAAGAGAGGATGGCTGTTTCCCCTGCCTCTGGGGGGAGCCTCCCGTGCTGGATGAGTTTGTGATCATCCTGCCTTGTGACAGGAGCAGGAGCTGCATGAGCATCTGGCATACAGGGGTGAGCCACATTTTGGTCAGTAATTCCTGTTGACCCCCAGAAGGAGTCTGCTGGTGGGGTGCTGGTAAATCTGAAACCTCCTTCACCCCTGTAATCTGTGCATAGAGACTGTGACTAAAGGCTGTTCTAGGATGCGTAGAGGTAAAGGCCAGGGGATGGAGCTGTGTGTTGTGGCTGCTCCATCAGGTCCCAGCAAACTTCCCCTTCAATTATTCCTCGCTTGGTGACTTAGAGAAGCCCAGTGCAGCATTATTCCACCTGACAGCAGCAGCAGAGCATCCAGGTAAATAAAGATCACAGCCTGGTTGAGAAATGAAGTTGGACCTCAGTCAGATCTAATCAGGGTTAGCTCACCTAGAAACTTATCTGTCAGCGGGTGCAGGACTCAGATACCTTCCCTCCTCCTGGTGAACTGTGAGAGTGTGAGACTCCGGCCAGGGCTTGGATGGGGATTTGCTGCTCTGTGGAGTTGGGATGGGGTCAGTCCCTTCAGAGGTGTCCCCCCCTGGGTCTGTGGGAGAAACACGGACACACCAGGGCCTCCAGCACTTGGCCCCAGGTTTATTGGTATCCAGTGGCTTGTGAAAGCACAGACCTTCCCATCTTCCTCCCTAGTAAGTAACAACCTGTATGTGGAACACATTATCCTTGTCTGTCAGGAGCCCTGCCTAATTGCAATGGGAAATGTAACGTTATCCTTTAACTTCCCATTTATGAAGCAATTTGCAGTGGAAATGGGGACTGTGTTAGGGCCTTTCAGACAGGAGCTGCAGTGCTGGAAAACGCACGCAATCTAACAACTGACACATGCAATTGTGAGGCAGAGGAGGAGCACTGGTTAAATATTCCCTCATTTGCTTGTCCTGTGTGTGGAATATGCTGCAGCCTTTACTGCAGCCTTTGAAGTCGTGGAGCGGGTGAAGCCCAGGGTGCCACAGCAGCTCTGCCAGGGAGCCTGGTTACAGCAGAGAGGCAAATTGCTCCTGCTTGGATATTTGTGTTTGGTCTGAAACATGTTCAAAGTGTGCAGGGCTTGTTTCTAGGATTAGAACAGGATAGAATGGAATGGAATGGAATGGAATGGAATGGAATGGAATAGAATAGAATAGAATAGAATAGAATAGAATAGAATAGAATAGAATAGAATAGAATAGAATAGAGTAGAATAGAGTCTTGATGAAGGCCAGAGGAGCCAAGCATGCCCACGGGTTGGTCAGGCTGCCCCAAGGCGGTGAACTGGACTACGTGCTCTGTAGTGGGATCCTGTAGGACTTCCAGTGCCACTTCCTGAGCAGAAAATGCCAGATGGATTTCTGCAGATAGGCAAAGCAAGGTGCTTTACTCCGATTCTGGTCAGCAGAGACAGGGGCTGGCCAGCCTGGGAGTCCTGAGAGCATCTGCGGGGTAGATGATCTGCCAAACTTTGTGCCTTTGCACTTTGTCCGCACACATTTTCCATCCTGTTCAGTATTTCCCGTTAAAGGAATTGACCATTATAGGAGTTGGACATCACTGTGAAGCTGCCAGTGACCAAATATAGACACGTGATGCTTTTCCCTCACCTGTCTGCTTCACCCTCGCGGTGGCTCAGCTTTCACTGCCTCCCCTGGTTATCTCAGTCATTTGAGAATGATTTGAGGCTTTCAGAAATGCACTTTCCATAGCCAGTAGCCAGAGGTGTTATTTCTACCAGGATAGATTTTCTGTCTCTTTTTCCCCTGTGTCTCCATGTGTCATTCCAAGGCAGAGTGAGTGATACACTGTGCCACAGCTCGGTGGATTAGTCACTGACCTTTTGCTGGGGGATTCTCTCCAGTGTAGCCTCAGTTCACAGTGGAAGTGCAGCCACTTCCATGCCTGCCAGTGAGTGTAGGAGCTGGCAGACTCCTGATGAGTTTCCGTGTACCCTTCTGGGGATCTCTGCTCTTTATCCATGGCATTGGGTCCGTATTTTTAGTAAGTGTTGGGGTTGCTGAGGCAGGGCGAGTGCAGGAGGCTGTTGCTGGGATCACAGGGAGCAGTGTTGGGAGAGGAGGGGTCAGTTTGGTTAGGAGTTACCGAGCCCTGCTGCTGTGCTTCAGTCACTGGCGTTGCACTGTCAGTGCCAGCCCAGAGCACTGGGCTGCATGTGACAAGGTAATTCTCTGCAGCTCCAAGTCCTGCTAGCCAGGGGATCTGAGTCTCTTGAGGAGCAAGGGGTGCACTTCAGCACTGCCAGATGCAATCAGAATAACCTGCCTTATCATGCAGCTTTTCTTTCCTTCTTTCAGAGGCCAAAGTCAAACCCTTGGAAGAAGCAAACATGGAAGCCGTGTTGTTGAGTGCAGGCTTTGGGGGTGTTGCTGTGCTTGTGTGGCTTTTCCATTGTTTTGTCACTGCAAAGGAATGTGTGGAAGAATTCACCTGTTTACCTGAAGCCAACTGAAAAAGTTGGCACAGGTTCCATGTGGGATTTGAAGAGGAGAAAGGAGGGCTGTAGTGGAGAACTTGTTGCCAGAAGGTGGACATCCATCACTAAACCAAACTCGTGTGCTCCGGAGCGTCTCTGTTGCTGTGCAGGACAGGCCGGTGCTGGGCTTCACTCCCACAGCCGATGGGCAGGAGGCACGGAATTCGTGTGAACCTGATGGGGGATGGGATGGGGCTGGCTTGGGCTGCTGCCTTTGTGGAATGTCACTGTGGTCCTGGAAAGCGGAAGCAAACCCAGCAGCATCTGCAGGAGTCTTGAGGAGCAGCTCTCTGTTTGCTGTTGGAATACAGCATGAACTGGATGCAAACTTCCTGGCCTTTTCTTCAGGATGTTTTGGGAATGATGTGTTCCTGTGGCTGTCCAATACATTGTTAATTAGCCATATATATCCATAGTGACATGTGCAAAAGCTTTTTGCAAGTTGAAAATACACCTGTCACTGACTGCCTAAGTCACAGGCATTTTGCAGATATCTCCCAAAATAATTTCTGAGCATCTCTTCCAAAAAGAAGTTGAGCATGGGATTTTCTCCCTTTGAGGAGGAACTGCTGGCAGTGTGATTTATGGACTGTGCCTCCTGGAGTCTGGGGATCAGGAACACACTTGAGAGGTGGAAGGACAGGAGCAGAGGGCAGGCCTGACCATCAGGTGCATTAATGGAGGGCAGTCTGTCATGTCACTAATGATGGC